>JAOTQK010000020.1:15695994-15707158 GCA_025642025.1 Rhododendron ferrugineum
AGTAAAGAACACCATCCCATAGCAACGAAATGCCGACCCCACGCCCGGTTGAGAGCTCGCACGGCCGCCGACCGGACGTCGGCACACAAAACGACTAGAGCAAACAGCCATGGGAGCCGCCTCCACCATATGTACGGTCAATTCATAACATTTGTATAAAAATGCAAAACATAAGTTGAAATTTTATAAAGTTCGCATAGCAATGTATCACATTTGGAATTCAAGGTTGATGTTAATTACTCTCTCCGTCCCTATTTAATTGTCCACTACGGTTTTGCATACATTTTCAACGGCTTATATCTCTCGACGTATATTGTTAAAAATATGCAATATGGATCTTGTTTGATAGAGATCTCAATTTTTTTCTATAAGACAATGATTTTAAAAACATAAAACATAATATACATCGAGAGATATAAGCCATTAAAAATACACGCAAAACCGTACGTAGTGGACAATTAAATAGGGACAGAGGGAGTATGAATAAACATTCTTGCATAGATTTATATATATAAGCCACAAATCCAAAATTGATGGAGTATCATTTTTTTTGATCGGCAAAAAAAAAAAAGATTTTATTAATCTTTGAAAGAGATTACAAAAACTAAAAGGATCTTGGCCCGCCCGGGCACACCGGCATACGCCACCCAAAACTCACACTCAAAGGAAAGCAAAAAACCAAAACACAACACCCTAAATGCGAAATAATTTTCCTTGGTCGTTTTTAAAGACAAACTATGAAAATACTTGAAATGAAAATTGATCCTAACATATAAAAGAAGGGAGTAGAAGAAAGAAAGTAGCGTTCGTTCATTTTTTTAGGAAGTGCTACAATCACTCATCTTTAGATATGTACGGCCAATTCATAACATTTGTATAAAAATGCAAAACATAAGTTACAAAATTATATATAAAGTTTGCATAGAAATGTATCACACATGCATGGAATTCGAGGTTGATGTTATGAATATACATATAAATATTCCTGTACAAATTTATATATAAAAGTCACGAATCCAAAATTGATATCATTTTTTTTATCGGCTAAAAGAAAAATCTTATTAATCTTTGAAAGAGATTGAAAAAAATTAAAAGGATTCTGGGCACACTGGCGTATGCCACCCAAAAACCACACTCAAAGAAAAACAAGAAGCCAACAAAAACACCACACCGAAAAAAGGAGAACCGCCAGACAAACCAACAACCTACATCAAAGAATCCAAGACACCCCACCTATGCCTCAAAAATTCATTTCGGCATTTTTATTCAGTTTGCACTTTCGAAGTAATTAGTTCCCGTATAGTATATACTCTCTGCAATAATTGTTCAACAACTTGTACTGCACCCGAATAGTATTAGATTGTCACGATCACGTATCATATTTTCACGATCCGACCCATTAAAAATTTAGGGTACTTGCAATCCCGGAGGTTTCCTTACGTAAGATATTCTTTTCACGTATGACAAAATGACTATAAACTCCGGCGATTTTAGTGATCATTTCATCGACACCCAACCAACAATTGTTGAACCAAAGCACATGATGGAATTAGCTAAAAGGGATTTATATTTTAAAAATTTATATTTTTTTTTATAAAGTACATAATAAAGGCTCTCATTTCTCAATGTTTTCAAACTCAAAAGTACTAGATTTGTCCTACCTGACAAAAAAAGTTATTTTCACGAGTATATAATAGCTTGGATCTCTTAGTCCATTTTTACTCTTTAATAAAAAAAAAACTCTTCCAATTGGCAAAATAAAGTCATTTTGATAATATATAAAAAGTGTTTGTGTTTTTTACTACGTACTTTTAGTCCATTTTTACCTTAAGTCACTTTTGTCTCACAGTAACGCTAGACATGCACGCAGTAAAAGTGCACAGATTTTGTGTACAAATTTGTTGTGGGGCCCACGCAAATAATTCGAGCCGTTCATTAAATGTAAAATATTTTTTCAGGGGTTCTTACGAAAAATTAGCTCAATCCATACTTATAGGAGCTCGATTTAATCATCTAACTTTTCATTCGAATTTCAGGATAATGAGAAGTAAGATGATTGAATCAAGTGCCTATAGATATTAGATTGAGCTGATTTTTTTGCGAGGGCCTTGAAAAAATATTTTACATTTAATGAACGACTCGGATTATTTGTGTGGGACCTGGTGTGGACCCCACACACGGATCTGTGCGTGATTTGTGTGACAAAAGTCTGTGTAAATAGACCAGTTTGTCTCATTCTATCACGTATTGTAACACCCCCAATTTTGGGTACGTTAAAATGACGATTTTGTTGAAAACACAAATGGTGTCTGGCTCATTATTACATCATAATTCTCACAAGAGTACTTTTATTCAACAAAAAAGGGTAACTAGGGTTCCTATCTACAGCTCGGCCGCCTGCTCCTCCATCCTAGCCAGCTCCTCGGCTCCGAATGTTTCCAAGGTGTACAGCTCATTCTGTTCATCTACAAAGTCTGACACATTATACCAGCGTCGCCACCAGTATAATATGTCAGGGTCACCAAAGGTAACATCATGAGCTACGAAAGCTCAGCAGAACAATCTCATACCCGCTAACCCATATCTTACAATAACATGCATAGAGATTCACCTGCATATTCAACATGGCTATTAACAATGACACATCCACATTCGCTATTCAACTGTCGTTGGTGTCCATGATATCCGAGTTTCTCCTACGCGACTTTTCGTAGACAGTGTCACCATTTTCACCTTTCATTTACCAAATCAACATTTCCAAAATCATCTTTACAAACCCAACCTCGGTTCCGCCGCTCCGGGTTCCCATTGGAATACACACACACATACACCACACAATGGGCTATCACGTCCGGCCACATTGCGGTTTTTAAAACACTTTCCTTTTTCGAAACACATCTCCTCATTAACCACACCCTAGGTGTCATGTTTCTATCTTTCTCGATTCTCGTGTCTCGTTTTCATGCATCGACTCCGTGGTAGGACTTTTCATGAAAGTAAACATTATCATTCATCATAATCTTGAAACTAAACTAACAAGATCATCCAACTCTATATTACTTAGCATGCTCATGTTTATCACAAGATCAAAATACAAATACTTCTAATCAAGCGGTAAGCTCTTTTATTTAAAAAAAATCCGTTTTTTCTTTCTTTAGGGAAGTTCAAAACAACACATGTTTATTCGGAAAAATAAAGTCGATAGTTTCAACATACTCCCCTTCCTTTTCAATCTTTAGAAAATATATCTTTCAAGTTCTCATGCATTTCAAGCAATACAAGTAATAAACATATTTCTATTATACTTAGAGAAAGTAGATAGGGAAAATCTACATACGTTTCAAACTTACCAAGTAACATACAATATTTATATTTAGGGATCATGAGTAGGGAAATCTACCGTTCTTCTTGGCGGTAGGACGGCTACGGAAAATACGTCGGTGATCGGGCGGAGTAACTTCCTACGGAATGCTTACGGTAGCTTCGAAAGAGAAAGGTTTTTCTCGAAACTAGGTCTTTACTAAACTACTTAAACCTTTTTGGATCGAAAGAGTAGTCGAGTGGTGGTTTAGTGGCGGCCTATGATGAGTTTCTTGAAGAATTTTGGAAAAACTCAAGAATAAGAAGAACAAAGAACAAACTTAGGAATTCTAGAGAGAGAAGTTGGAATGCTTAAAGGTGTGAGTTGAATGATAAGAATAAAGTGTTATTTATAGCAAAAACTTGGCTTATTATCCAAGGGATAAATTTTTTTCCTAACAATTATTGTCCAATGGATAAAGGGGCAATTATGATAGGTATGTCCTTGAAGTGACAAATCATGAAGGGTTTTGGTCTTGTCTTGTCTAGGAAAGAACTTGCTTGTAAGAAAGATCAAAATCATTGGCTAGGTTATGTTTAAAGAAGCCTAGAATGGGTTGTCATGAGGCAAATAGGCTTAAGGCTAATAGGTTGCTTGTGTAAGTAAACAAACACATGCACACACTCCACTCCATCTCTCTCCCTCTCGGCCTCTCCTCTCTCTCTCTCTCTCTCTCTCTCTCTTCCTATACTATGTATATCTAGAGAAAATCTAGGAAAGTAAGTCTAGAAGGGGAATTAGGTTGAAGGCTATTCTTTAGGCTTGCATGCATGGCAAATCTAATGTTACTTCTTTTAGAAGCAAAATGATGGGATTTAGTTTTGACTTGCCTAGTCAAATTTGGGTACTCATTGGATTATGGCAAGACTTATTCCTTTTACCCAAAGGATAAAAATTACCCTAACAACTATTGTTCAATGGGCAACACTTTCTAGGAAAGTGACTTGACTAAGTAAACATGATGATGAGTGGGGATAATGACAAGTCAATGAAAAGTAAGTTGATTAAAGGGTTGGCTTGTTAGAGTGAGCAAAATCACATGTACTTCTTGGATTTTGGCAAGACTTATATCTATTACCCAAGGGATAAACTTTTCCCTAGCAATTATTGACCAAGAGATAATGAGGTAAGTGATGAGTATGGTCTTGAAAAAACTAATCATGTAGTATGATGATTACTACTTTGGTCCAAAGGGTTCCATTAGGGTTTGGAGGGGTTCACAAGGTTCAAAGAGGGTTAAGAAGGCTCATCTAGGGTTAGGAGGATGTAACTAGGTGAATTGGTATTTAGGTTTCTCTAACTAGTTGGTTAGAAGCTAACTAAACTTGCCATGTAGGATTTCTAGCCAAGAAATATAATTTAAAGATTTTATTTCAAATACTAGGAAAATATACAAGTGCTTTTATAAGCATACTTGTCTTTAGAAAATGACTAGATTGCCCGGTGTTAAAAGATATAATTTTTTATAAATCTTAAATCTAATTATGACGGATTATTAGAAATTAAAAGGAAATTTTCAAAGCAATCCAAGTAATTAAAATAAAATTCAAATTTTTAACGAAATTTTTATTGACAAAAAATCAGAGTCGTTACACGTATTTAGACAAACAATTTTCGATTTGAGGTATTGATGAAACTCACATAAAAATCACAAGTGATTCAATAATATTTGGCTACTATGTTAAGGAGATATCCGACATTAGAAAAAACCTAAGGGGGGCCAATGAAACTTGCCCTTAAAAGTTAATTCCTTCGTTCATTTTTAAGTGTACTGTTTCGTTGAAAAATCATGTTTTTATTTGGCAAATCTCATGTCAAAAATACATTGATTTGTATCTCTTATTATTGAGTTGTAGTATTTATTTTCCTTTCTAGAGTGTGTTTAGGAAGTGGATGGAAATCAAATATTATGTAATGACCCGAATTTTCACGTCAATTTTTTTTGAATAAAATTAAACATTTTATTGAAGTATTTTTGTAGATATAATTGATTTTGTTAATTGATAAATCTAAACTAAGACTTTCTAGGAAATCCTAGCCCTACTTCATAATCCTAAAATCTAGGATAAGATTAGATTGGATTTTATTAGATAAGATTAGGATAAGATTAGATTGGATTTTGTTAGATATTATAAGATTTTGTTAGATATTAGAAGATTTTGTTAGATATTATAAGATTTGATCTTATCCTTTAGAATCTACCGGATTTTGTTGGATTGTTAGTATAAATAGGCTTCCCATCCCATTCCACACACACAACACTTACAAAAGAGAAAGGAAAGAGAGAAAGAGAAAAGAGGAAAAAGCTTGAAAGAATTAGTGATATTTTGAATGGTGGATATTGGTGGGCTAGTGGTGTATATTTTAAGGCATTGATTCGTGGACAAAACGGCCGGTCATATTTTGAGGTAATCCGGGTTGTATACGATATGCTTCCCACTTCCGGAATCCTTTCTTAACTCTCATTTTTGTACTCATTTTGAATATCTCACGATCTTTGTTCAATCCTGTGGAATATTGTTGAAAAGTGGAATAATTGGTTTCGAATATGATGTTGTTTGCTAAGTACTATAGAATTGTTTAGTATAGGGATCGAGTGAACTCATGCACCAATAGCCTATCCAATAGCCAGAATGGGTCGAGGATGACTCGGTGAGGAAGGTATTGGGGGAGTGTCACTGGTCATGTACTGAGAAGGACATGGTATGAGGTCCCTTGTGATTGTTGCTTCGACTTTGTGGTCGATTATCGTTTATTGATTCCACTTATGAGCTTTGTTATTCTGTTGTATCGTATACTTCTCGGATAATTTCTTTTTCAGGTGTAGAGCCAGATTGGTGGAAATTGAATTGGAGCACATAAGGATTAATTTGGAGAGGTCTTAGAAAAGTTGATAATTTTGGATGATTTAGAAGATTATTTAGCTAGCGGCTTAATTTATTTTGGTGATGTAATTTATTTATGGAGAGAATAGGGCCTAGAAGTGTTTGAAATACAATGTATTTTGGAGTTTATTTTTAGAAAATAGCGGGGCGTTACATATTATGTAATTGATTGGTAGGTTTTGTTAAGGAAATAGATTGGAAGAAAATCATGGCTTTAATTGATTGTGGGAGTCTTTATGGAAAGAGGACCAATGGAATCGGTGGCTAAAAAACGTGGGAACATGCATCAGATTCGTGGCTCGAGCAACTCCAGTAAAGCTCTCACCGGTGCTTGAGCAACTTGACAAATTTCTTCTATCTATTTATATGCGGCTCATTTGGGATTTCTAGGTTACCGAATATATGAGTGCAGCTCCTCTCTTGCTCCCAAACCGAGAAATACCTAAGGGAGATTTTAGTTTGTCTCTTAGAGTAAACATATGATTCGTTGATCATCAGACTTTCAGAATAACTCCAAGAGCTCTTTTCAACTTTGATTCTATTGAGTGATTTGTTCTTCTGGTGGATTCTGGATGTATCTCGGAAGGCTTGAGCGATTCAAGGCAGCGGTGATCAAGCACTGCGTGCGGTGAACGAGTGATTCGGCAATCAACCTTGGTCAACCGAGAGCGATTCTAGGTTGTACGTATAGGTTTGTTTGTAACCATACAATGAGTTATAATGCATGATTTCCTTCCCGTGAGTTTTTACCCATTTAAGGGGTTTTCCACGTATATCCTTGTGTTCGATATTGTTCATCGTTATCGCTTTTAAATTCCTATTATTTTGCTTGTTTAAGTACTTAGATAGCGAAAAAGGGATTTTCATTCGTAACTCCAACTTATTAAGGAAACACCATCATTACATATCTCCGATCAACTTTTATCTCCACTTTCTCTACTTACCCTCTATGGAGACATCATCATTACACTTTTACTCACTAACTTCCTAAAATGGAATATACTTTTAGGGGCAAAATAGAAAATGCACCAACTTTTACCCACTAACTTTACAAAATGAACACTTATTAAGGGACAACCCAAAATGAAATACTGGACTCTAAAAAGGAGATGAAGGGAGTAAAACCCTTAAAAAAGAACTGGTGGGTCAATTTTGATGGCTATTTACGTTTGTGATACTCCTTTTTTTTTGAACGGCAAAAAAGATGGATTTTATTAATCATGATAATGAAGTACATCGAGGATAAGGGCAAGAAAAAATAGCATCACAACGTGAGAGTAACATCTCAACGAAGTTGACACCCTACCTTACGACAATCATTTGCTATTCAAGCCCGAGGATTGATAAGAAATCAACCCAAACAAATTACAAGATAAATACCCAGTGAAGCTTACAAATAATTAAATAGAAGTTGAAAACTTCTCACTAAGCTCAGCCCAAAACAGCAGCTCAAGTCATCTTTTAACCCAACCAGTTGGAGATAACAAAACTGGCTCGTCAGCAGATGAAAAAGCCCCAAGAATATAGAATAAGCCATTGCATCAATATGGATTATCTTCATATCAGCAGCAACCTCAAATTATAGCAGTAGCAGCTGCATCAAGAGTTCAGCAGCATCACTCGCGTCAAAATTAGCATCTTTCAGGGTTCAGCAATCTTCAGTGCAATACAATAGCACCAAAACCAAAGAATTGGCAGTTTAAAGTTTAGAAACAATCAGGTGGTGGCTTTCCTAAACATTAAGGTCCAAGCAATCCGGCATCAATAAAGTAATATCAGTAGCAGCATCAAGAGTTCAGCGGCATCACTCGCGTCAAAATTAGCATCTTTCAGGATTCAGCAATCTTCAGTGCAATACAATAGCACCAAAACCAAAGAATTGGCAGTTGAAAGTTCAAAACAGCAGAAACAATCAGGTGGTGGCTTTCCTAAACATTAAGGTCCAAGCAATCCGGCATCAACAAAAAATTTCAAAGCACATCATCACCACCGAAAACATCAGACCAAGATGAGACCAAACACAAGGGAGAGACCAGACACAAGAAAGAGAACCCCCCAAACAGACCAAACAGACTAGACACAAGAAAGAGAACCCCCAAAACAAACACAACACCAGACAATGACAGACAAAACACAAGCCACCACAGACACAACGCAACAAAACAAACCAGACCGAAAAAAAAAAACCACAAAACAGAAAAGAAACAAGACCCACAAAACACCCACCCCCAGACCAAACCACCCTGAGCAAGACTCACGTTTGTGATACTGTATTAACCTCTTTAAATATTGGATCAAATTACACCTTAAAAACTCACTTTATTACTTTAGCTACTTACTTTTAAAATGTCTACTGCATCAGACTTTTTACTCTTACTATCTACTCAATTAAATATTCATATTTTTGTATTTTCTTTATTTATTTCCACATTTCTCTCATAATTAAGTATTTGCTCTTCATTTGGTTCTATAACTATCTTAGGGTTTGTACATGAGAGCCCTAGAGCCAAAAATTAATTATGATCCTTTAGGGTAAAATAATCAGAGAAATAAAATTTTTGTACCAGTTCAAATATATTGAAAATTGAAGCAATTATTTTTTAATCATATTTCTTAATATATAAACTGTTTAAAAAGATTAAGTGCTCCAATTTTCAATCCATTTTGAAACGGTATGAAGATTTTATTTTTCTGATCATTTTATTCTATAGAGTTATAATTATTTTTTGGCTCTAAAGCTTTCATATAAGAGCCTTAAGAGAAACAAGTGTGAACTGAGTCTTTAAGGCTCTCATATGAGAACCTTAGACTCAAAAATTATTTATGACCCTTTAGGATAAAATTATTAAAAAAATAAAATCTTTGCACCGGTTAAAACCAATTCAAAATTGAAACACTTAATTTTTTCGAGTGTTGTGACTCAAACATGGCCTTTGAAACAAAATATTAAAATAATGGTTTAAAGGGTAAACAGTGACTCTTTTGTTTTAAAGAATTACTGTTGCAAAGCTACTCATTTTGCAAAGTGGGGAGGAAGGAAGAGAGGCTGGTGCAAGGCAATTTTGGTCTATTTTCTTATTTTTGCTTGTTACTTTAGTTTTAGAGAGGTGTTTTAAAGAGCCACGTGCGGATGCTCTCACCTCCTTCCCTACCCGTTTCTCTACTTTTTCACGCTTCTTCACTCTCTCTCTCTCTCTCTCTCCAAATATGTACGCAAAATCTATATGGCAAAGAGAGGAAGAGGGATGGAACTCGAGAAGCCGAAGTTGGAGACCTAGATTGATACCTCGCCCATGGTCTCCCTCTCTCTCTCTGATGAATAAATTTGATTAGCTTTATACTTATTTATTGTATATGTTTTTCCCCCCTGACCATTTGGGATTTTTTTTTTTGATAGGCAACCATTTGGGATTATTATGTTTGTTTTGTGGTTTTTGGGTTTTTTCTTCCCTGTGATCACAAAATTGAATGTTTTCTTCTAGTTTCCATCGATGAATATCGTTTGGAATAAACTAGGGGTGACAAATTGAACCCAAACCCATTAACAAACCCATACCCATCAAAAAATAGACCCAACCCAACCCAACCCATTTATTAGTTGGGTAAGAATGGGTCCAAACCTAGCTAACCCATTATTAGTTGGGTCTTAATTGGGTATCAATTGGGTCAACTTAAATGACCCAATGGGTCATGAAAGTAACCCACCAAATTCCTATCTCTTTACCATGTTTCCCATCTCAACTACGGTCTCGCCTCTTCCCTCCCCGGTAAATGTGGTCTCTTCCTTCCTGTCAAGATTGGCCCTTCCACTGACTTCTCCAAGTAACTCTCTCTCTCTCTCTCTCTCTCTTATTCAATTGTTCTGTGCTAAATCACACGCGTCCAAAAATGTTTTGGACAGTCCGGATTAAAAATCAATTGTGACCGGTTACAATTATTTTGACCAGTCAAAATTGAAAACACATTTCATCTATTGATTGTGCGAATGGACCGGTGAAATTGCGCTCCACCGTGAATAAGTTTCTTTTGTGGTAGTCCCACATAGGGTTTGGATCGATTAAAAAGTTAAGTGACTTATTTTTTTTGTCCTTATTCAAATTTTTTTTGTTGTGTCAAACTTTTGTGACTTATTGATTCGTTTTGATGAGAGGAATCGGAAAAGTAAAGAAATTTAATCGAAACTTATAATTTTTTGAATAAAGACAAAAATAAGTCAATAAGACAAAAAAATTTACTTATTCTTGTCTTTTTGAAAAAATTTATGAGTTTCGATCAATTTTTTTTTACTTTTCCGATTTTTCTCGACGAGAGGAATCACTAAATCACAAAAGCAAAAGGTTTGATGCAAAACTGTCAAATACTTTCACCAAGCTTCTCTCTCTTCACCTGATAATTATTTTGAAGAGATAATTTGGTCATTTTAGTATATAGGGGTATTATGGTAATTTTAGTATGCAAGGGTAATTTGGTCATTTTAATGTACATGGGTGATATGGTCATTTCAGTGTATATGAGTATTTTAGTCATTTTTAATTTTAATTGGGTTAATGAGCGGGTCGGGTTTGATTTCAAATAAATGGGTTGGGTTGGGTATAGGTAATTGAGCTCCTAACTAATTGGGTCTAAATGGGTCAATGACCCATTAAAGACCCAACCCACTTACAACTTGCCTATTTTGGCCAAAACCCGCCCGTTTGACACCCCTAGAATAAACCTATTTGAACTCGACGAACATCAACATCGACACTGGGTATTTTTCGACGATCTTGAATCGAATGGAAGCTAGGTTTCTCCTCAGGTTGGGTTCTTCAACCTCCCTTACTTTTCATGTTTCAATTGTTTTAGTTTCTCTTGCCCTAGCTCCAAATTGAAGTTTCATATGTTTGATTTTGTAGATAGAGACCATCGCAGGTTTTTC
>JAOTQK010000020.1:15707258-15720786 GCA_025642025.1 Rhododendron ferrugineum
TTCTGGATGGTTTTGTCTTCGATATATTCTAGCTACTTGGTTGGTCCTTATATGCATAATTTCTCCCAATTTGGGGTAACCACCCATTTGTTTGTTCCTTCATTTGTGCTAATTTGGTTATAATAATCTATGACATTAGGTTTTAATTTTGTTCTGCTATTCCAAAATTAGAATCTCAAATCCAATGCGAAGATAGTGAGAACTGATCATTAATTAAAAAAAAAAGTGAGAACTAATTATTCTATCTTATTGATGATTCCACTATATATATTTTTTTTTGGGGTAAATCAGCTTGAAATTGAAAAAGAAGCTAACCGAATATACAGCCTACAAGGAGCATACCCCAGGAGGAAAAGAAAAGAAAACAAAACAAGAGAAAAAGAAAATTGCTTACGCCAACTGGCTACATATGGACTGAATGATATGCGTTGTTTCCGGTCCATCTAGTAAGAGGGAAGGAAAACAACGCCTTAATGGCACCAACAAAAGATAACAGAATACTATGAAGCTTAGCCTACTGAATAACCAGCAGCCGTGAGGAGCACCATAGGAAACATCTTGTTTTTTGTAATTATGTTTACAGTACTTGATCATAGCAAGCACCAAATACGTGTGGGATAAGCTCTTTGTGCTCTTTGGCTTTCCCTAGGCAATATAAGGAGGAGTCCAACAAATACCAGACCAAAATTTCAAGTTTTTTTTTTTGTGTACGTGTTTTATTCATCTTAATTGGAAGTTAGAAAAATATGAGAGGACCTATATGGCTTTCTTCTCTTGACAGTTTCATGGTTACACCTTCAATTTTGTTGTTGAATATTGTACGTTCACTATCACCTCTGTTTTCCCACAAATTCGTGGGATTTGATTTTTATTGTTGCAAAGCAATGCTAGAATGTGATAAATGGTTTGTGTTTGAGAAGGTGACCATTAACTTGTGAATTATAAATCTCTTCTGCGCCATTTTCCTCCTCTTTGTATGGCCTAGACAAACAAAATATCTCATATTTATCTTAGTCTCTAATGCATGCATGTGCAAAACCCAGAATTATGCTTTTTGGTTATCAACTTTGGGTGTGTGTATATATATATATATATATATATATATATGATGAGTGTAGATTGTATAATATTCTTGTACCAAAATAAGTCCTTTCACTTAAAAACCAACGGGCATGACTTACCATGCGGAGGCACCATATATGTGATTATTAATGTTAGTGATCGATAACGATTAAGTACACTTATTATAGTTCTTATAAATTACAAGACCTGCTCGTTTTGAAAAGCTTGTTTTAATCTCTAATGACGAGCATGGTACTCGTGCTCTGCACGAGGCAGCCCACCTAGTAACACATAAGGAAGAGTTTTTGACTTAATAGACTCACAAAATCACTTTTGGAGGCTTCCTATGGTTGTGATTGAATTTGGATTTTACACCAATGCTAGGATGACTTCTCTATTTCTACCCTTCCCCCTGAAAAATGTCAATGCCTGACCCATCACCCGTTCAGACGTGTTTTGTGTTAATGGACCAGATTTTGGGAACCCTTCACTCTCATACCAAATGTTGGTGGGAGAAAAATTAGAATTTCACACAAATTTAAACACACTTTATATGTAAAATTACATACAGTACAAATCACTCAACCCTTAAACACTCACACACATGACACAGACCCCTCTCTCTCGCTCCCAAAACCTTTACAACACTAATTCAATACCAATATAACCATTAATCAAACACATTCATAACATCTGATCACCCACTAACTCATAAGCACCTCACTCATTTCTTCTCTGTCTTCTCTCATGAAGTCCCACCCTATTGACTTTGTCTTCTAACAAACTACCACAATCAATCTTATCTTTCCTACAAGTGCAAATCATGTTAATAAAAGGGCCGATCACTTCGCTTGCCAAAAATGCCAGGACCATATGTCGTTGAAATGAGATCCACAAGGAGAGGAAATTGGAGCGACACGAAGGACGTGACTGGTAAACTGGCTAATACGGCCACCGGAATAAGTATCCACAACTTATCATGCCCAAACGAAAGATAGAGTGTGGCACTAAAGGCCACCATCATGGTTGTTATGGATAGGAACAAGGTTAACAGACCAATTATCAATCTCTTGGGAAGAACATAGAGAAAATCTGATTCAGCACAGCGAGAAGTAAGGATGGATAGGAACATCAACAGAGAAGTGGTGGACGTGAAGAGAGAGATTGCATCTGAAACCGCAAAGGCAATGAAAGCTATCTTTTTGGAGAAAATGGGGAGCCCGGTGTTGTCGCTGCCCCCAGGAACAGTGATTGCGGCTGCAAATACCATAGTGACGATGAGTGCTGCCGCAATTGTGCATGAGTCTGCAGTGTCTTTCATCCATTTCTGTCCTGCCACTATTAAATCCGTGTGCTCTCTAGTGAAGACCATTGCAGCTGTTTCTTCAGTGTTGTTTCGCACCTCTATATAATTGGGCGGCAGTAGTTTCTTCACTTCCTACATGATAGCACATAAACTACAAAGTAATACAAACATATATGAATGACTAATCCATCAAAGAAAGAACATATAGACATATTAAAACTTTAATTACACAACCCATTTGGGTATCACCAGGACTTAAGTATATACATATATAGGTGTGTATAGTATACAGTTAGGATCAAGTCAGGACCTCCCCTTTTCCGATCGAATTTTGATGATCCGAGCAACTCAATGTGTTTAGAACGTGATTTTAAGGGAACCCGTTTGAAATTGGCAAAAAAAAAATGACTGGGAAGGGCTTGAGTTGAACAGTTTTTTATTGAACCGTTCAATAAAAAACTGTTGAGATGAAGCCCTACCCGGTCATTTTTTTTTTTTTGCCAATTTCTCGTGGGTACCCATAAAATCACGTTTTGATCACATTGAGCGACTCAGATTATCAAAATTTGATCGGAAAAAGGGGAGGTTCTGACGGTCCTGACTTGAACCGGACTGTAGGTACATATATATGTATGTACATGTATGGATGTATAAGAGTTATAGTTAAAATTGTTGGGCCTGGACCCAGAGTGCCTTCGTTGGTAACTTGGTAACATAATGTCCCTTTTTATGACCGCACTAAAAATAGACTTGCAAATTTGCTATTGCAATGTCGAATGCCATAAAATACTTGATCCATAATAGATTTGACCAACTGCCTATCTCATCGCCTCTACATTATTGGTAGTGAGAGTCTGTAAGTGGCATGTTTTAGTCATCTTCCCCCTTAAATGACCGGAGATACCGCCCATATTCATGTACTAGTCAGATAGTACTATTCAATTGATGTGGGATTAGGTTTGAAAAGGACTATTCACGTTAGGAGTGAAAAATTGGTGGGTTTGGGCTAAAATGAATAAGTTACAAGTGGATTGGGTCTTTAATGGGTCATTGACCCATTTAGACTCATTAATTATGAGTCTAATTACCCATACCCAACCCAACCCATTTATTTAAAAGCAAACCCAACCCGCCCATTAGCCCAATTACATACTATATACTAAAATAACTAAAATACATATGTACACTAAAATAACCGTATTACCCTTGTAAGGACTAAAATACCATGTACACTAAAATTACCATACTATCCCTCCACTAAAAAATGACAAAATTACCCTTGTACACTTAATTACCATATTGGTCGCTCTTAATTACCGAATCACAACGTATCTAAGTGGCATATTTTTTTGTCTTTATTAAAATATTTTTCCCACATTCATGTACTAGTCAGATCGTACTATTCAATTTATGTGGGATTAGGTAATTCGAAAAGGACTATTCACGTGGATGGTAATAGCAGATGCATATCACAAGGATTACCATCAAACAATTTGAAATTTTGGCTCAAGGGAGCGTCAATCAAATCAACGATGAAAGAGTCTAGCCCAAAACCTTTTCCAACCTAGCTCTGTTACCAAAATAAACAAAACATCTAACCCAAATGCAATTGACAAAAATGAAAGGATGACCGTCTAACATCAAATACTAGTTTTAGTTGTGTTGTTTAGCTAAGCAGGACGAGCAATTTCTTAGAATGCTCCATTGATACGGCATGCTATTTTTTCCATTCATTCCTCTTCAGGATCAGTCATGGTCTCAATTCGTACACGCACAACTCTGCAGACACACACATGTATGTATGTTTGGCTCATAACGGTTACGCATGCATGCATGTTGAAAGGAATCAAAGGATTAAAGGAATATTATTTTGTAAACACTCCTAAGAAAGTTAGAAAGTAAGATGCCGCACCTCAAACCATTGTAACTCACGCTGCATCTGCAAAGCTGCACCAGGAACAAGATCGAGTTTTCTTTGGGGTGCCAATCTTCCAGCTAAGTGCAAAATAGTGTCCTCATGATTGTCTCGAAACTTTGTAACCCATTTTTTTTGATCAGTCATTTGATATAAGAGGTTGAACACATTTTCATGGCGATATATAACTGCTCGTTGAAATAAGTTACAATTGTCATTGTCCCTCGTCCAAATTAATTCGGGATATGAATCCACGATCTCTTCTATAACCTCGTGAATCCCTAACTTTGTTGCAAGAATAACTGCATCTTTGGCAAATTTGCAAGCATTAGAGTCATTTGAAGATCTAATTTCCTCGCATACACATTTGAGTAGTGTAAGTGCTTCAAGATGCATTTGTTTTTGCTCTCTGATGTGTTTGACGAGAGGCACTGCAATTGAGAAAAGCCATAGATGTGATAATTCTTGAATGAGTTATAGTTTAGACACAAAAGCAAATAAGGATTAACTGCTCAATAGTTGTGTGTTAAATTAATTGGCACTACATGCATTACCCAAAAATTTAAACACTTTCCAGAGCACGGTCTGCAATTGTTGGCTTCCTGTACATCCAAAAGTTATGTCGTTTAATTGAAATAAACATGGAAAGAAGATGCTAGTGCGAAAGACATCCGAAATAAACTGAATACTCAACTGATAAGGGGAAAAAAACATAACACCCGACTCATTGTGGGAGTCTACATATACTATGCCAAAAATAGCCTTTATTGGCGGGTTTTTTTACTTGTGATAATAAATCCGTCGGTATAGGGCGCAATTACCGGGGGTAAAGACAAACCACTGTGCAGTAAAATCGCCTGTAATGGTGACTATTAACAACAACAATGTGAAACCGCCAGTAAAAGTACTATGTACAGCTGTTAGCCAAAAACCGCCGGTAATAATGTTGTTGTATAGTAGAAATGTTATAATTTTTGTAATAAACACAAAATTTTATGTAGCTGAGTGGTTAAGTGCTTGGGTACGTACTATCCAAAGGGTTGCGGGTTCAAATCACATTTAACTTTTTTTTTTTTAGAAAAACCTTTAGCGGCAGTGGTAAGACTGCCGTTAATAGTATAGAGCTTTTATCGATGGTCATTTACCGCCATTTCGTTTATATGTAACAACTGACTCGTTTTACTCAAGAAAATAGCACAAGATTTATGGGGTTGTTGCATTTCATTTGACATCAAACAGAAATAATATATGCTATCATTTATTCAAGTTGGGCTAAAATAAATAGAAGGATATGTAAATGACAACCGGAAATGGAGAAGTCCTTCAAAAGTTGAGCCCAAATACTCCAATTGTACTTCTGCACAATCAATACTTGAGATCTTCTGTTAGCAACAGCTGGATTCTCAAGGTCGCCTCTACTGGGGGGATATTTGATGGGGTTCGTCTCCAATTTCACAGGAACATCTTCCAAGGGAAAAACATATGTAAATGTAAGCTATTATTAAAAAAGAGAGAGTTGGGATTACTAGAAACTTACAACAATAGATAACGCGTTGCCAAAAGTTCAGGTGACTACCACTGGGGAATGCGGATGCCTTTCTAGATATGCATTGCAAGACACACTCATTGTGGTTGTCTTTTGATTTAGCTAATTGGGGATAACGTTGCACCAGATTGAGGGCTACATCTGTTTGGTCACAGACAAAAAGATACAATAAGTGAATAAAAACGCAGCAGACTAGTAGGAGTATTTCTCATTTATACTTGTTATAGATTATTTTTAAGTATGTACTTGTCATTCTCGTGATTTTTTATTTAGCATGGGCGACTTACCATAGAATCCGGAGGAGATTGCCAAATTGACGAGCCGAACAACATTTTTATTTGAGAAGGGCCTAGACACATGATCATCCTCGGTAATGGTCAATAAGAACAAAAGGATGTCTTTACATGCATATAGAGCAGCACAATGGAGCGGTAATAGGTCAAGATAGGAATGAATGTAGAGTAAATCAGGATTTTTTTGCACCAACACAACAGCAGCCCTCATATTGCCAACCACAGCAGCCACATGAAGGGAAGTATAACCAACACTATCACGCAGTGTCAAGGCCTCCACTGGCATCAACTCCACCAACTTCTCCACAAAATGTATAGCCCTTTCTCCAGTCCCAACTGCTATGTGGAGTGCTGTCTCAGAAAAGCTGTTGATTGGGGCTGTGATCGCATTTTCATCTTGGACAAAGAATCTTTTGGCCGCGTCCCAGTCGCCTCTGAGTGTAGCTTTATTCAGTGGTATGTATCTCCAGTATTCATTCTTCACACCCTCCAAGTTGTTGTTCTGATCTGCAATGAGTCAAATAATATTGGATATCTAACAATGACAAAAACATCCATCACTACTACTAGCTAGTAGTTAATTAGTTTATGATCTTGTGTGAATGACGCAACATTTATTTCACCGAATTATTTATTTTCCAGCAATGCTACATATCCAGAACCCAAGGATTCAAATATCTAGTCACGGTACAAAAATTGTAGCGTGTACAAAAATTGTAACGGTTGCCGCAGTGTAACAATATCAGGAGAATTGAACGATATGTTAACTCAGTTTTGATGAGAAAATAATATTTTTAAAAGTTCCTAACACACCCTTAACGATCGACTATCGACTATAACGGCCGTGAACCAGTACGAAAGAATCTTATGTCCAATTTCGTAACAATGAGAAATATGCAATTCTGGTCGAGATTTTAAGTTGGTCGTGTACAAGCACTCAGGTGTTGAGAGGTTTTAGGTTGAGTTGATGGAACAATAACCAAATCTCTTGTGGTAATGTACTTAATTAATTAACCACCATACAACATCGTCTTGTCTGGCAGAAGACTATATAGATAAAACTTGCAATGTTTAAAAACTAAATCCAAACAAAGACTATATAGATATTTGAAAAGCGATATCGTACAAACCAAGAAGGAAATTATTTGTAGAAATTGTAGTTGTTTGTTCTCAAAATTTACAAAAGCTCATTAAAATGATCAATACATCACTAAAATAGAACGTGATGTTGGAAATAGGTGAATTGGAAATTGACTCCAAAAATAAACCATTTGATTTGGTTGTAATTTATTTGTCCTGCAATGGATAAATAAATGTGGAGTAATTGAAATTGTTTGGTTTGCCGCCGAAATTGGTGATGCGTGGCAGCGGGTTTATAAAATTCTAAGGCTTAAAGTTTAGTGGGAACTTGTAATTAATTTAATTAGTTACTTCATTCTTTAAAAGCTTTTTTAATTGATTTTAGTGTTGGTTCATAAACCAACATGTGGCAAGCTACACCAATGGGTGCCAATGCTTCATTTACCTTGGCAACATGGAGTGTCTCTTCATTTGTAACGTGGCAATTTAATGAAGTGTTTGGTTCAGCCAAGATGATTTCGGACAATGGTGTCTCTTCGGCCGAGACCATTCCGAACAGTTGCGTCTTTTTTTTTTTTTGGTAACCGAGGAACAACCCTGCACTATTCTGAACAGTCATCGTTCCTCCTCGTTGGGGTGCCTACTTCTCTATAAATAGGACACATCTCCTCCCATTTCAGTTATAAAAATTCTTGCACTTATAACATACATATTTTGAGAGAGTTCTGAACAGTTTCATGATTCGCCCGTTGAACAGATTGGAGTGTAACTTTTGTTCTTCGAAAATCGGGTAATCCTGGGAGGCAAACGTTCAAGAGACCTAAGAGCACCAGCGTGAGGGACGAATTTGCTTTAAGGATATATTATTATTTATAAAAATACTAGTCTCGATTGCCCATTTTCGAATGCCTGAAATTTGTCCAGTAAATTTCTAATTTGGTTTACTTTTTGGTGTGTAGCGATTTTTCAACGAATCCCAGTTCCAACATGTGATTGGAAATGGAATCTATAAGCTCGGTTTCAGTGCTTCCCTATACTTCATCTGGAAGCAAACAAGTAACAACATGTGAATTCAATAGAAACTTTAGATTTTTTTATAAAACTTCCACAAGGTAGCTACAAACATAAGCCAAAAAGGATCAGAATCAACTGATATGGACAAAATTGTCAGAAGTCGATCAAGCCTTGAATGGATTTTCGGGATAAATATCTAAAGGTTACTCCACTCATGGAAGGAATCACACATCATCGTTTGTTTCCCTAATTTGAGAAATAACCAGAAATTTCAAGTAGTTTTCATTAGCTGGTTTGAATAATTACCTGGTTCCATGGTGTCTGCAGCCACATTATTTTGCGTTTCGGAGGAAGAATTCCGGGACAGTTGTTGGTCCATAACTACTGCTCTCCACTTGAGTATGAGAGAGAGAGAGAGAGATCACTCCTTAGTTCTCCTTGGAGATCAATATTCTATATATAGGGGTGTTTCCATTATTTTTTGAACGACACTTCTTTTTTCTTTTTCTTTTTCTTTTTTTTTATGGCAGGGAGTGTTTCCACTAGTCCACAACTTTTGGGTTTTGTCTTTACTCAACAAAAAATTCGTATTTGTTAGTTTTGCACCAAATATTTATATATTATTGGTTTGTCTCAACGAAAGGAATCAGAAAAGTAAAAGATTATGGCATTTACATAGGTATTTTTTGAAATATCCAACAAAAAGTCCAACAACTAACTTTTTGAGCTTTTGCTTAGGTATTTTTTAAAAATACTTGTGTAATGTCATAATTTTTTACTTTTCCGATTCCTCTCGTCGAGATGAGCAATTATTACATAAAATATTGGCACAAAACTAACAAACAAGAAAAAATTATAACTTTATGTTGTAAGATATGTTTGTCTAAAGTTGTAAGATGCTTGTCTAAAGTTATAAGATACGCAAATTCAAGCAGAACAATAGAGTTGTAATTCACTATTTATTCCCAATGCTTGCCAAATCTGAAAAACCCCAGAGATTATTTGTATTCCGCAAAAACCCCCGCCCACATCATCATTTAATATTTATTGGCTCATGATTGTCCAAACCACTTGGGCACTAGGCGCAATGTGAGTAGGATCGCTTAACCATGCTTCATAGTTGGAAAATGAGCACCATGGAAATACATGCCACTCAACGAAAGAAAGATGATGGAGAGTTGACCAAAATGGGCAATAAATACTTTTCACAAGATCTCCAAATCACTGGTATGGCTATCAAAATCGTGAGCATTAGCATGTAGGTTCCAGATCCAAGTGGTAGTATCCAGGTCTTTAGCTATTGTTCTTGAGAAATGGTCTAGTTTGGCCTATTCTTTTTTCTTGTTTGTTAATTTTGCGTAATAATATTGGTATAAAAGTCAGTGACTCAGTGCAGGAAAGAAGGGAATAAGGATCTAAACAAGCAAGGAAGTACTATGTAAAAGTCAGTTTTTTGGCAGCAAGGAATTTCTATTGGCATGGGAATCCACTAAGTGTGGTGTTTGATTTGGAAGTGATTTTTTGATTTGGAAGTGATTTCCATTAAGGAGGATTCCACTAAGTGTGGTGTTTGATTTGGAAGTGATTTCCATTAAGGAGGATTCCCATGCCAATAGAAATTCCTTGCTGCCCAGTATTCACGTAGGAAAATTATCCGACGTGGGTGAAGCACAACAATTATGTTTGTCTTGATGCTTCTCCTTATGTCTAGAAGAAGCCCCTGATGCTTGTTATTTTGTATCTAGACTTGTTTGAAATAGTAAAACCTGTGTGCTTCTTTCATAGATCCTTATTCCCTTTCTACTTTGTGTTTGTACAATTGTACCTACTTAATTTGTGTTTGCATTTGTGCAAAAGAAATTTCGAGGCCATCGTAAGTCAGATCATTGCTATATTTGCAAGAAAAATGGTTACTATGCAAAGCAATGCCCACAAAAGTCTACAAGAGACAAAATGGTGAACTCGCTGGCCCTCGTAGTGACGATTTTGCTCAATGACAAGGTTTGGAGGTTAAGGATCTATTGCCCCAAGGGTAGGTTTGCCAATCCCACAGGTATGAATGGAACTTGTGCATTTAGTCCATAGGATATTCTGTGCATGAAATATTTTTGAACTTGATTTCATGGTGTCAATGTAGGGATGGATGAGATCCACGAGGGTCGTAGGAAAGGCCATTTTTATGGCTTAATCAGCAAGGTCATCTGCAGCTTCATGTGGCAGTGGTAGTGCCACTGGCATGTGCTTCATTAATTCTGGGCTGCCTTATTTCTAAATAGCTTCGTTTGGTTTGTGAACTGGTGCAATTAATGGCTTAGTTCTGGAATTATATGTTATGCTTCATTTGTGGCTTGGTTTGTGGACAGGTGCAATGGCATGGCATGGTGTTCTGTGGACTAATGAACGAGAGTTATATGCTTCATTTGTGCAAGAATATCATTCCATTCCATGTTAGTCAAGTCTAGAATCTGTAATGCATTCCATTCCATTCCATGTCAGTCAATTCTAGAATATCATTCCATTTCATTTGTGGATTGATGCAATGTTATTCCATGTCAGTTTTGTGAAGAATACCATGCATTTCATTGAGACAAGTTGACGGGTGTTTTACACTTCTTACGAGCTTACACCTATCACAACCACAATCACTACCAGTAGGACTACCACTACTATGACATTCCTAGTCTTCCATGCTCCTGCATGTAAAGCTTCATTAGTAGCTGTTAACTTCACATTCATCTAGGCCTGTCAATGGACCGGATTCAATCCAAATCCGACAAATTCAAATCCGATAACGCTCAAATCTGATCCAAATTTCATAAATCCGATAGTGGTAATCTGAATTCGAATCCGTAAAATTGGATATCCGATCCGAAAACTTTTTTACTTCAAAAATTTTAGCAAAAAAATAAATTATTTTCCAAAAAAAATTTAAAATAAAAATACAACTTTTTAAACTTCTTTTTTCAAAATAAAAATTTACTTTCTTCAAAAAAATTAAATTTTTTTTTAAAAAAAAATAAAGTTCAGATCGGATTGATAACGGATATAATCCGATCCGGTCCGAATTCAATCCGATCTGTATTTGGATTACCAGATTCGGATTATTGAATCGACGTTGTCAGATTCGGGTCGGATTCGGATTAGATTCGGTTCATTGACAGGCCTACATTCATCCGGTCCAATTTTTTTTGTGAAATTAACCAAATGAAAAACTAAACTAAATTTGTGAAGTGGAAGCTACTCCTTAAAAGACTGTATTGAAATGAAGAATTAATCGATACATGGAGCGAATGAAAACATGAATTTTTTTGGGTAAATAATGAAAACATGAATTGAAAAGGAAAAATATATTCCACGTAATTTTCAATGATTTTCCTTTTCCCGGTAAAAAAAAAAAGCAAAAAGCATTTTCCAGTGACATGAGTTTTAGATTAATAGCTAATGAGAGGGTGTGGATATTGTCAAGGACTTTATGTTATGCTGTGGCTAAAGCTCTTTCAACTCCAAACTGTTGAGGGCTAAGAGTTAGCTAGGGACCAACTCTCTGCTCTTTCAAATCCAAAATTTGGAGGGCTGGAATTTCGGTTTGCCAGTTTTAGTAACCTTAGGTTTTGCTATCAACATTATGTTATCAACTCGTGATGTCAATTTCGTGAAGATGGTGACAAGGGTGGAAATTTCTGATTGGTTCTAATCCTGAACGCTGGAAGGTATAGACTCCCAATATTATGTCTCTTCAACTTCTAGCTCTTGGAGGGCCAAGAACCCTTAAGCCTAGGAGGGCTAACAGACTGATGATGACTGTTAAGCAGTTTTTCATGTGGTATCCCATATTGCATATATCTTGTACATGTTTCAACTGCTGGATGTGTGGATTCTATGTCCTGTTTTCCCCACCTATACCGATGCTGTTAGTTATGCTGCTGTGGATTAAGATGAGGCTTGAATCAGTGAAGTTCTAACCTGTATTGGATGCTTTATGCTGCTGCCTTTGTCTGTTTCAAATGGATTGGAAGCAAGGTTGTGAATACCATTCCGAACCAACCGGTACGTACCGGATTTAAAAAAAACGTTAACCTGACCCCAATACCGTTTCGTCCCCAATACCGGCCCTTACCAGGCAGTACCGGTCATTTCGGACGATACTGGCCGAAACTTGGTTACTGGGAATTTAGTTCGAGATTTTGCAGATCTGGCAGTTTCATAATAATGTCCAAATTACGTCCTCAAACCGTATTTTTACCTCAATTTGGTGTATCTAAGAGCATCTCTAGCCTTGACTCAAATTTTTACCGAAATTTGGATCAAAATTTGGGTAAAAACCCATTTTGGGTCAAGCTCACTCCAATGGCAAAATGATCTCTTATCTAAGTATATTGGTTTTTTTATGCTTTCAAGAGTATTTTCCTCCATTTTGGTTTCCCTCGTTTTTTTCACCAACATCTCCTCCTATTTTATTTACCTTTCATTTTTCACCTTCTTGCAAACAAAATTTTCTCTCAACTTTGTCTTATCCAAGACAAACCCTTTCGAGGTTTATATTGGAGAGATCATTTCTCTCCTGATTCCATCTCCCTCAAACAACTGATACCAGATATATGGGGATTCTGAACGCGACCTATTTAGAGAGATAGGGGAATGTGGAAGAGCGGGTAATAAAAGATTTTCTTCCTTGAATGGAGTTTGTTCAGACGAAAACAAATGAGCTTGAACGGTTGGTTGAATGGAGTTTGTTCAAACACGGACGAAAGGTTTTTTATTACTGGAGAAAGAGCCGTTGGAAAGTAGAAAAGAGTTGTTGGAAAATGGGAAGAGGCTTTCTTTGTCCTAGATTTGAGAAAAGAAATGGGTCAAACCTAAAAATGGGGAAGGATTTGGGTCATGATTGGAAATGGATCTTTAATGGTTTTGCCCAAATTTTAAATTTGGATCTTAAAATGAGTCAAGATTGGAGATGTTCTAATAACCCTATACCGTTTTTTTCCGCCTCCTCAATCAGTGAATCACTCCCCAATCGACTTGGAGACTTCAAGTTCATCTTCATCTCTTTTCACCTCATCGGCTCATCGATCAGTCATCTCATCCACGGGGAGCCGACGACGACAAAAACTACTGGTAGGTCTCTCTCTCTCTCTCTCTTTCTTTTCACCTCATCGGCTCATCGATCAGTCATCTCATCCACGGGGAGCCGACGACGACAAAAACTACTGGTAGGTCTCTCTCTCTCTCTCTCTTTCTTTTCACCTCATCGGCTCATCGATCAGTCATCTCATCCACGGGGAGCCGACGACGACAAAAACTACTGGTAGGTC
>JAOTQK010000020.1:15742788-15758212 GCA_025642025.1 Rhododendron ferrugineum
CACAGTAGCAGCTATGATCGCGGTGTTTTTGGATTGCACTATTCCACCGGGTCGTACTGATAATGGAGGGATTGAAATTGAGACTGATTGGTGGGAGGTGTTCACGAGTGCTTTCGAAGAGGACCCAGAATTCTATTCCCTACCTTTAGGCCTTAGTGAGTGCTTTCCATCAGTTTAGAATTTGGAGGTCTTGCCGTAGAGAAACGAAGATACATAAATATATATAGTACTTCAATTTATTTTGCCATGATGTTTGCAGCGTTTAAGTTGAACTCTAAATAGCAGGAGGGAACACAACAAAGGAAAGCATATTTGTAATTTGTATTTCAGTTAAAAGATGAATAAAAGTAGAGTTTGTTTGTAAGTGAATCTCTCCTTACTCACCACAGACAACACTACAGATGAAGAATCCATATTATGGGGTTCTATTTATGAATATTGAGAATCATTGTGCTGGGAAATTTCTGCGATCTCATGCAACGGAAGCGTACCCAATAAATTAAAACAATCACACAAGTGAGACAAATAAGTGTTTACGTGGTTGGGCTCCAATGCCTACTCTATGGAGAGAGATATATATTCCACTATATCAAAAATAGGAGATTACAATATGAGATGAAATATCACCCTCGAGCTCCTAACACCATGTCTCTACACAATACAGAGTATTTTTCAATCGCCCCACATCTCTCTGCCTTTTCCCTCACATCAGTATATCCAATGAGGTCATTAAATTACCTGTACCAATGCCCAACAAACCATCACTTTTATCTTTTTTCAAATAGCATTTAATGTGGGGATGAGGTTTATGACATTGTGAGTTCTAAATATTGCAATGAGTTTGCAGCTTCTGATGTAAGAGCCTAATAGGCATTCAAATGCTCTAATAGTGGGGTTTTAATTGGAAAGGGTCTATAATAGCTCTTTGGCTAACACAGAACTTGGCTTGGATTATTGAGTCTCCTTGATTTGAGTAAAACTTGGCGAAACAACTCTCGAGAAACGCCTGCAATGGTCTTCACTGGAGAGCACAAGGAATTAGTAGTGGAAGGACAAAAATGGATGAAAGACACTGCAAACACATGCTCAATTGCGGCAGCACTCATCGTCACCGTGGTACTTGTAGCCGCAATCACTGTTCTTGGCAGTAACAAAGACAACACTGGGATGCCCATTTTCTCCAAAAAGACAGCATTCATTGCCTTTGCGGTTTTAGATGCAATCTCTCTCTTCACATCCACCATTTCTCTATTGATGTTCTTGTCCATCCTTACTTCTCGCTGTACTGAATCAGATTTTCTCTATGTTCTTCCCAAGAGATTGATAATTGGTATGTTTACTTTGTTCCTATCCATAACAACCATGATTGTGGCCTTTAGTGCCACACTCTATCTTGTGTTTGGGCACGATAAGTTGTAGATACTTATTCCGGTGGCCGCATTAGCTAGTTTACCAGTCACGTCTTTTCCCGTCACTCCAATTTTCCCTCCTTGTCGATCTCACATCGTTGAGGTATGGTCCTAGCATTTTTTGCAAGCGAAGTGATCGTCTCATTTATTAACATGATTACTGGTCCATTATGTTGTAGATTTTTTATTTATAAGTTGTGGATACTTATTCCGGTGGCCGCATTAGCTAGTTTACCAGTCACGTCTTTTCCCGTCACTCCAATTTTCCCTCCTTGTCGATCTCACATCGTTGAGGTATGGTCCTAGCATTTTTTGCAAGCGAAGTGATCGTCTCATTTATTAACATGATTACTGCTCCATTATGTTGTAGATTTTTTATTTAGCTTGGGCGACTTACCATCAAATCCGGAGTTGATTGCATGATTGACAAGCCGAATAGCATTTTCATTTGATAAGGGCATAGACACATGATCATCCTTCGTAACGGTTAATAAGTACAAAAGGGTGTCTTTACAAGCATACAGAGCAGCACAATTGAGCGGTAATCGATCGGTCGACTTACCTGCGAATGTAGAGTAAATCAGGATTCTTTTGCACCAAGACAAGAGCGGCCCTCGTATTGCCAACCGTATCAGCCATATGAAGGGCGGTATCACCATGTTTTTCCCGCAATGTCAAGGCCTCCATTGGCATTAACACTACCAACTTCTCCACAAAACGGAATGCCCTTCCTCCAGTCCCAACAACTATGTGGAGCACTGTCTCAGAAACATTGGAGATTGGGGCTGTGATCGCACTTTCATCTTTGACAATGAATAGTCTGGCCGCGTCCCAGTCGGCTCTATGTGCACCTTTAAGCAGTGGTATGTATCTCCAGTATTCATCCTTCACACCCTCCAAGTTGTTGTCCTCTGCAGTGAGTCGAATAATATTGGATCTAATCTAACAATGACAAAAACATACATCACTAGTAGTAGTTTATTAGTTTTTGATCTTGTGTGAAGGATGCAACATTATGAGTTTCCCGCAATCCTACATATCCAGAACCCAAAGATTTTAAATATCAGTGCCGGGAACAAAAATTGTTCTCGAAAACGTAGCACAGACACAATAACGACACGAAAAAAGCACGAACTCGAAAAGAGCACGGAAAAAGCACGGGCACAAAAAAGCACGGGCACCAAAAAAAAACAGGCACAAATTAATCTAGATTGAACTAATTAGTCATCACACTACAAGAAATTACACAATTACCGACTACAATTCCCGACTAAAATAAATTTAGTCGCCAATTATTGAACAATTGCCGAGTAAAATTATTTAGTCGGGAAATAATTATGCTTGCCAACTAAAACCAATTTTAGTCAGGAAATAATAATGTTTGTCAACGAGAAAATAAATTTTGTCGGCGATTATCAATTTTTTCCCTAATTTAAAAATCAATAAATGATAAACATTTCCCGACTAAAATTACATTCAGTCCGGGCCCAACAATTTTAACTTTAATTCTTCTACATCCATATATAGACTTATATGTATATACATACGTGTCTCTTCTTAAATCCTAGTGATACCCAAATGGGTTGTGTGAATAAAGTTTTAAATATGTGTATATATTCTTTCTTTGATGGATTAGTCTTTCGTATATGTTTGTATTACTTTACAGTTTATGTGCTCTCATGTAGGAAGTGGAGAAACTAGTATCGCCCACATATATAGAGTGGCGAAACAACTCTCGAGAAACGCCTGCAATGGTCTTCACTGGAGAGCACAAGGAATTAGTAGTGGAAGGACAAAAATGGATGAAAGACACTACAAACTCATGCTCAATTGTGGCAGCACTCATCGTTACCGTGGTATTTGTAGCCGCAATCACTGCTCTTGGCGGTAACAACGACAACACTGGGTTGCCCGTTTTCTCCAAAAAGACAGCATTCCTTGCCTTTGCGGTTTCAAATGCAATCTATCTCTTCACATCCACCACTTCTCTATTGATGTTCTTGTCTATCCTTACTTCTCTCTATACTGAATCGGATTTTCTCTATGTTCTTCCCAAGAGATTGATAATTGGTCTGTTTGCTTTGTTCCTATCCATAACAACCATGATTGTGGCCTTTAGTGCCACACTCTATCTTGTGTTTTGGCACGATAAGTTGTGGATACTTATTCCGGTGACTGCATTAGCCAGTTTACCAATCAAGTCTTTCGCGTCGCTCCAATTTTCCCTCCTTGTGGATCTCATATTGTAGACGTCTGGTCCTAGCATTTTTTGCAAGCGAATTGATCGGCTCATTTATTAACATGATTACCACTCCATTATGTTGTAGATTTTTTATTTAGCTTGGGCGACTTACCATCAAATCCGGAGTTGATTACATGATTAACAAGCCGAATAGCATTTTCATTTGATAAGGGCATAGACACATGATCACCCTTCGTAACGGTCAAGAAGTACAAAAGGGTGTCTTTACAAGCATACAGAGCAGCACAATGGAGCGGTAATCGATCGGTCGACATACCCTCGAATGTAGAGTAAATCAGGATTCTTTTGCACCAAGACAAGAGCGGCCCTCGTATTGCCAACCGTATCAGCCGTATGAAGGGCGGTATCACCATGTTTTTACCGCAATGTCAAGGCCTCCACTAGCATTAACACTACCAACTTCTCCACAGAACGGATTGCCCTTCCTCCAGTCCCGACAACTATGTGGAGCACTGTCTCAGAAACATTGGTGATTGGGGCTGTGATCGCACTTTCATCTTTGACAATGAATCTTCTGGCCGCGTCCCAGTCGCCTCTAAGTGCAACTTTAAGCAGTGGTATGTATCTCCAGTATTCATCTTGCACACCCTCCAAGTTGTTGTCCTCTAAAGTGAGTCGAATAATATTGGATCTAATCTAACAATGACAAAAACATACATCACTAGTAGTAGTTTATTAGTTTTGATCTTGTGTGAATGATGCAACAATATGAGTTTTTAGCAATCCTACATATCCAGAATCCAAAGATTTTAAATATCATTGTCGGGAACAAAAATTGTTCTCGAAAACGTAGCACGGGCACGATAACGACACGAAAAAAGCACGATCACGAAAAGAGCACGGGCACAAAAAAAAACACGGGCACGAAAAAAAAACACAGGCACGAATTAATCAAGATTGAACTAATTAGTCATCACACTACAAGAAATTACACAATTGCCGACTACAATTCCCGACTAAAATAAATTTAGTCGCCAATTATTGAACAATTGCCGACTAAAATTATTTAGTCGGGAAATAATTATGTTTGCCAACTAAAACCTATTTTAGTCGGGAAATAATAATGTTCGTCAACTAGAAAATAAATTTTGTCGGCGAATATTAATTTTTCCCCTAATTAAAAAATCAATAAATGATAAACATTTCCCGACTAAAATTACATTTAGTCCGGGCCCAACAATTTTAACTTTAACTCTGCTACATCCACATATAGACATATATGTATATACATACATGTCTCTTCTTAAATCCTAGTGATACCCAAATGGGTTGTGTGAATAAAGTTTTAAATATGTGTATATATTCTTTCTTTGATGTATTAGTCTTTCGTATATGTTTGTATTTCTTTACAGTTTATGTGCTCTCAGGTAGGAAGTGGAGAAACTAGTATCGCCCACATATATAGAGTGGCGAAACAACTCTCGAGAAACGCCTGCAATTGTCTTCACTGGAGAGCACAAGGAATTAGTAGTGGAAGGACAAAAATGGATGAAAGACACTGCAAACTCAAGCTCAATTGCGCCACCATACGTGGTATTTGTAGCCGCAATCACTATTCTTGTCGGTAACAACGACAACACTGGGCTGCCCGTTTTCTCCGACAAGGCAGCATTCATTGCCTTTGCGGTTTCAGATAATCTCTCTCTTTACATCCACCACTTCTCTATTGATGTTCTTGTCCATCCTTACTTCTCGCTATGCTTAATCGGATTTTCTCTATGTTCTTCCTAAGAGATTGATAATTGGTCTGTTTACTTTGTTCCTGTCCATAACAACCATGATTGTGGCCTTTGGTGCCACACTCTACCTTGCGTTTGGGCACGATAAGTTGTGGATACTTATTCCGGTGGCCGCATTATCCAGTTTACCAGTCACTTCTTTCGCGTCGCTCCAATTTTCCCTCCTTGTGGATCTCATATCGTTGATGTATGGTCCTAGCATTTTTGGCAAGCGAAGTGATCAGCTCATTTATTAACATGATTATCGCTCCATTATGTTGTAGATTTTTTATTTAGCTTGGGCGACTTACCATAGAATCCGGAGTTGATTGCATGATTGACAAGCCGAATAGCATTTTCATTTGAGAAGGGCATAGACACATGATCATCCTTCATAACAGTCAATAAGTACAAAAGGGTGTCTATACAAGCATACAGAGTAGCACAATGGAGCGGTAATCGATCGGTCGACATACCCGCGAATGTAGAGTAAATCAGGATTTGTTTGCACCAAGACAACAGCGGCCCTCGTATTGCCAACCGTACCAGCCGTATGTAGGGTGGTATCACCATGTTTTTCCCGCAATGTCAAGGCCTCCATTGGCATCAACACCACAAAATGAATTGCCCTTTCTCCGGTCCCAACTACTATGTGGAGCACTATCTCAGAAACATTGGTGATTGGGGCTATGATCGCACTTTTACCTTTGACAAAGAATATTTTGGCCGTGTCCCAGTCGCCTTTGAGTGCAGCTTTAAGCTGTGGTATGTATCTCTAGTATTCATCCTTCACACCCTCCAAGTTGTTGTCCGCTGCAATGAGTCGATCGAATAATATTGGATCTAATCTAACAATGACAAAAACATCCATCACTACTAGTAGTAGTTTATTAGTTTCTGATCTTGTGTGAAGGATGCAACATTATGAGTTTCAAGCAATCCTACATATCCAGAACCCAAAGGTTTTAAATATCAATGTCGGAAACAAAATTTGTTCTTGAAAACGTAGCACGGGCACCGTAACGACACGAAAAGAGCATGGAAAAAGCACGGGCACAAAAAAAGCTCGGGCATGAAAAAATACAGGCATGAATTAATCTGGATTGAACTAATTAGTCATCATGATCCACGTTTCTCTCTCTATAAGATTGGACCAGTCACTTTCCGTTTCAGGGTTCTCGAGTCTTTTTTTGATCCGGGGTTTTTTGCAGTAGTGTTAAAGACTCATTTAAACCTTTCTATAAACCCCAAACGCCCCTTTAAAAACTCTGCACCCTCTCTTCCTCTCTCCACTTGAAACCTTTAGTCATGGACAAATTCTCATGGCGACACGAACACTATGGGTTTCACTTACCTCCGGTCAGGGACCGGCGGGACTTTTGCAGTTGTTGCTCAGTAGTTGCAGCAGTGCAATGCACCTCTTCGTATCTTAACATTAAGAATGATTACTTCGAAATCCAAAACTCTGTTGGCCCCACAGTTGGGGGATTGAAGGGGGGTATGCCCTTGTTCGGAGCTCTATATTTTTAGACTTCAGCTACCTGTGGGTACGTGGTGTTGTCAAATTGAAATGAGTGAGTAATCTCCACTCTCTTTTTCAGTTGTAGTTGATTTACTTCCTAATCAGGTGATTATTGTCGCCTAAGCTTCTTTTTTGTGGAATAATTGTTTTCTTACATTGACTAACACATTACTATAATGTGCAGGTCCGAAGGAAGCTTGTGGAAGATGATGTCCATTGCTAATCTTGTTGTTTTGGTAGTTGGTGGCTTAAGCTTTCAGATTGCTGTTTAAGCTTTCAGATTTCGATTTCCTTTATTTATGTAGCTTTTTTAATGTTGGAAAGTTCGTAAGGCGTCTCGAACTCTGGTCAAGGCTGTTCACGATGGAGTACGTACTAGTATTCTGTGTTTATTTATGCTATATATGGGATGCATATTTTTAGTCGGAAAAAAGATTGTTGTTCTGATTTTTCCGCTACCTTGGTTTTTTTTTTTTGGGTAAGTACGTATAATGTTTGATAGTCCGCTAGCTACCTTGGTTTCCTGTTTATGGACCTACTTAATTACTGTAGTTTCCTTTTCTTTTTTTTGGTTAAACCAGCTTGAAATTAAAAAAAAAGGCTAAACGCTGTAGTTTCCTTATTACTTATTTAATTCATTATTCTTCTTTACCAAGAAATTGGAAAATAAATTTTCAATGTGAGAAAGTTCAGAGATGCTGCATGTGTAACCATAGAATTATGCTGGGGGCACCAGACCTAAGTCACATACTTTGCATGCGCACACGTGAGCGAAAAACGATAACGTGAGCTTGAAAATGTTTTTTTACTACTAAAATTTGTTAGAGCAAGAATTGAGAGGAATAGTAGACTCAATAGAGGGCCTATCAAAGGATTACACGACTTAAGGGCTGGACAAAATTGGAGTCCACAACAAACTTTTAAAAAGTGGGTCTTCTATGATTTTTTTTTTTTTTTCCAATGAACAAGAAAAAGAAAAAAAAAGCATAAAATTGATTTTTAAAAAACAAAAATACCTGCATTGAAACACACCAGTGCACAAAATTGATTTTTAAAATTGATTTTTTCTTCTCAAGTGTGGGCCTTCCAGCTCTCTGTTTTTTTCAAATGTTTTTGGAACATCTATACTTCTACGGACTTTGGGCTCCTTATAATTTAAGAATATTGTTTGGACAAATGCAAAAGTCTTATTCGGCCTTTTTTTCTTGGAGGCAATGCTTCCTGGATTCTAGAATTGGCATTGAAATAGTCTACGGTCCAAACAGCCCCTTAGAGCATCCACAGTGGAATAATCAAAATCAAAATGTTGCTAAGGTTAGCAATGTTTGTTTAAAAAAGTGCTCACATTAGAATAATCAAACTTAGCAACCTCTTAAAAACTCATCAAATTTTGGTCTTTGAATAATCAAAATTAACCTTTTGCCAACAACCAAATCTTCTCTCTCTCAATCAAGTATACCATCATTACACCAAAACCTTCGCTCTCTCTCTCTCTCTCTCTCTCTCTCTCTCTCTCTCTCTCTCTCTCAACAATGTTTTCAAAAAATAATTTTAAAAAAATGTATTTTTCAAATTTTTCCTTTTTTCAGAATTTTTTTTTAACAAATAAACTGTTTTTTCAAAATTTTTAAAAAGTGTAACTAAATAAAGTTTATGTTTTTAAAAAACTATTTTTTTGGTAAACGGTTTTTGAAATTTCAAAACTGTTTTTTACAAAAAAATCTGTTTTTAAAAAACTGTATTTATAGTTTTAAAATTTTCAAAACTATTTGTGTAAATACAGTTCTTTCAAAATTTCTCAAAACTATATTTACAGTTTTTAAGTGAACAAAGTGTGTTTTTTGAAAAACTTTTTTTTTTTTTTACACAACTACTTTTTTTTTCGAAAACTCTTTTTATACAACTGTTTTTAACATAAACTCTCTTTTTTTACTTCAAAAACTGTTTAATAAACCTATTTTTTTTCAAAAACCGTTTTTCAAAAAACATGTGTGAAATGAAGGAAAAAAGTTTGGAGGGCCCATTGGTTTTGATTATGGGCAAAAAATAACTAATGTGAAATTTAACATTGCTAACTTTAGCAACCTCTAAATGGATATATAATCAAAATCTGATGTGATATGTCTTGCACATAAAATATTCTCCTAATTAATTCATGGCGACAAGAATTTCCTTACGTGTGGAAACTTGTTTACATTAACATGTCTTTTTTTTTGGTACATACATAAACATGTCTTCAAGGCATAGAATTAATCTTAGATTGAACTAATCACTCATCATCCACACGTTTCTTGACTTGGAGAAGTTTTTTTTGGTGCCGGTCAAGTACCAAACACGTAGTTCTCCGTCGGTGATCTCAAACATCCAAACGTATTTTGGATGGCCCAAATTCATTCCTCTCTCACCTCACCCGACCACTCTCCCTCCATACGTGTTTTGGACGGTTTAGATTTTAGAGAGAGAAAAAGTGGAGAGAGAGTGGTCGGGTGAGGGGAGAGAGGAAATAATTTGGGTCGTTCAAAACAAGTTTGGACAGCTGAGATCGCCGACGGGGCCGCCACTTGGTACTCACTCGACACCCCAAAATATATACGTACTTACCAACCATGGGATACAACAATTGAAACTGTCGTGATTGCATTAATTAGTTTGTTTTAACTGATCATGCATCAATTAGTATTATCATACCCGGATGCTGATTGGAACCACTGCGGTCGGTTGGCTCAGATCATTTATGGGAGCCGAATTGACGGTGTCTCGATGGTCGTCGTTGGGCCTCCGGCTACGCACGGGGGCTCTTGGCGGAGGGCTTGTTTGCTGTCGTTTGGTGGTTTCGATCCGGGATTCGTCTGTCGGTGCCTGGGGTGTTGGTCGGCGTTCTGGATCCGGGTGGGAGGTTTGGGGTTTGCTGTGTTGGCTTGGCCTATGTACCCTATGGGCTTTGCCGTTGGGGGCGGGGCCTATGTTTCCTATGGGCCTCGCCTTAGGTGGTGTTTTGGTGACGGAGGTGGCTTCCGGCGGTGGGACAGCTGGTGGTGGTGTGTTAATTGGAGTGGGTGGCGGCGTTTGGAGGCAGGCGGGAATTGATGGCTGGTGTTTCCGCTGTAGGGTTTAGGTTGTGGTTGTGGGCAGACTAATTTGGGTTTTGTTTGTTTGGGTCAGGCCCATTTGCTGATTTGTGTAGTATCTCTTGGGGCCTGGCCCATATTGGGAGTGTCTGGACTTGTCCAAACAGTTTTTATTTTTCATCCAATCTTTTGTTGGATTCCCCTTCCCTTCCCTCATCTTGATGTACCCTTTATCAAGATTTCCGAATAAAATTTATTGCCTATCAAAAAAAAAAAAATTCGCTAACCGGTTTTTTTTTTTTTTTCCCGGCAAACAATCGCTAACCGTTTCATTAGTTTGATGATCTAACACGATCGACATGCCCACGTATGCCTCATGCCTGGGTCCAATGCTAGAGCGATCGCCTTGATGGCTGAACATGACTTTTATTTCTAACAGAAAGGCTTGTTCGTTTTGTATCTCAAAATTCTTGTGTATGGTTTCGAATAAATATTTTCTATTAATGTTGACTTTCCTTTCAACATGACTTTTATTTCTCAATAGAAAGGCTTGTTCGTTTTGGATCTCAAAACTACTGTGTATGATTCCGAATCAATATTTTCTATTCATGTTGACTTTCCTCTCAACATGACTTCTATTTCTCAACAGAAAGGCTTGTTCGTTTTGGATCTCAAAACTCTTGTGTATGGTTCCGAATAAATATTTTCCATTCATGTTGACTTTCCTCTCAACATGACTTTTATTTCTCAAGGCTTGTTCGTTTTGGATCTCAAAACTCCTGTGTATGGTTCCGAATAAATATTTTCTATTTATAATCTCTTTCCTCTCAACAACCTCTCTCAAAACCCAAACCAAACGTTCAATCTGATATCTTTTTTTGGACAAGCAATCGATCTGATCAAGACAGAGAGAGAGAGATATATGTGGAGACAAAACCCTGAGGGGTAATTATGTAATTTCCTGATTTCGGTTATTTCAGTTCGGTTTGGGTAGCAGATGAACCATAACCGAACCGATACCCGTTCGGTTATCGAAGGCCTTAACCATACCCATATCCACGGGGAAAATTTCGGTTATGGTTCAGGAAAAATTTCGGTTATCGGTTCGGTCTAAATTGTCATCCCTAAATATACTTACATTTTCTGCATCTCCTCCTATTAAAAAAAACTTCCATATCCAAATTTGGCATCAAGATATAAGCTGGAAGCTCAAGAGAAACATCTTCTTTTTTTTTTTTTTTGAAAACGTCAATCCATTACATAATGGAGAAGCCCGAAGGCAGCACAGATTACATTGCAAAAAAACAGGATTGAACCAAAACTAACACAAGCTAGACACGAGTACATGCTAACCAAACACTACTACTCTAGGCACCCCTGCCGAAGCAAGCCTGCAACTCGGTTGCCGGACTAGGAGCCCGTTGTCGAAAGTGATAGTAGAAGTCTCGAGGGACAACAATCCAACCCCAAACTATGCTCATGATGCAATCTGGTCGGGGACGATATCCAGAAAGCGCTCAAAACGCTGGCACACCCATATCCGAAAGCACAGCGACACTGGCGAACCACCACTGCCGACAACCCATTGACACGGGTAGACCACATCGATGCGAGCCTTACTGACACTTCAGGCTCCGGCACGCGACCGCCGGTAGCACGACGGGCTCGCGGAACCTCGGCGGAGCAACCGGACACCACCCCCGAACACCAAAAACCTTCAACTATAACCCAATCGCGCACCAAAACCGCCGGCGCAACCCAGGCGCGCAAAGGACGTCACTGCAGCTGAAAACTCCGGCCAACAACAAACCCTAACCTAAAATTATTATCCCACCACCAACACCCACTGGATCTAAAAGCCTAGACCAGTACGGACCGGACAGGGGAGACCGGCCGGTAGAAGACCAACCCAAACAGCTAGTACATAAGAAAATAAAGCAAAACCCTAACCCCAAGACTAACCTTATTGCCACATTAAACGCCCACCGCTTGCCGGACCACCACTCACCGCCTTCTAGCTCCAGACTGAACCAGCATCGCCGGACAGCAAGGATGGGAAACCCATCACGAGAGTCGGACCACCGGCCAGAAAAAACGGAAGGAAGAGAAACGAAAGGGGGGGAAGCGGAAAGGAACGACGACGGGGGGAGGAGGGAGGAGGAGGCAGCGGCCCCCCTCCCCCGTATCTAGATCTAGTTTAGAAGAGGTTTCTAGAGAGAGAGACGGAGGTAGTTTTCTAGAGAGGGAGAGAAACGTGAGATTTTGATAGTCTAAATTGAGAGATGGAACCCTTGTCATAAATATGGTCTTTTATGCAAGGGACTAAACTGGAGGGACAAAAAGGGCTCAAACTCCTTTTTTTAATAAGGCAAAAAAATTTCATTAGTTTCAAAAATTATTACAAAGATTAATAGGAACAAAGAATGATGGCATCAAAACCCTAACCCGAAACCCAAGAGATCTACAACACTTAGATTAATCCTTAAAAAAGCCTTTCTCTATGACATCCGAGAGCCATGGTTCACCAATGTCCTAGAGAAAGAACAAGACCTCAACAAACTGCTGCTTTCACAACTTCAGCTATGTTCTAACTAGGTTTTGGACCAAATAATGGCTTCTCTAGTGACCACTTCACCACCCCGTTTGCGAAGGCAATATAACAGACAATGCAGAACCTTATAGCTTTTGAAAACAAGAATCTCATCGAACTCGAAATGAAAGGAAACAAACAAGCAAGAACTTTTAGTATCCACTCTCCTAGACTCTGCCATGCCTCTCTCCCTATACCTCCTTACCTAATCGACAGAACAATTTCCAAAATGGTTAAAATTATGACACAGACCACTTTCAACTGGCCCTGCACGAAAGAATAAGCAAAGCAGCAAAGAGCATGGAACCCATCTAGCCATATCTCTTAGGCATCACTGCACGTTAACCACAGGTCCAAAGGATTAGAATTAAGTCAACCATTCAATAAATTGCTTTCCTTAACGAATTCATCAGAAATAATTGAAGCATCCACTTTCAATGATCTGATCCCATGGAATGTTAAGATTACGATTATTAGCATATAAATATCCCTGTATTATCCCCTTGCAACTGTGGTCACTCTAACAACAAAAGCTACAAAAGGCAAGGTTTCAGAGCACAAGCCATTCGTCAGAAACTCTACAAAGCTTTTTACATCGAATCTTAGCAGGCAAATAAACGACATTTTGAGAAATGAATAAGGGAGTTCGAAATCTGCACACCACCGTGTTTATGCTGCAATTGTTGCAAGCAGTTAACCATCACAGCATCAGCCAATAATTAATTACCATGACACGATTGCAAAGGAAAGCAAGCAAATGAGAGTTTTGAGAGAAGAAATATACTTTTACAAGTTAAACAAGGATTACCTGAGCGCCTTGGTCTGAATCGCCTTAGCTAAAAGCTGGCTCGCATAGTTGTCCATGTTTCCTCTACTAATTTCTCTCAATACAATAAAATTATGTGCAGACAGAGTGACAAGTTTTAGAAAACCAAAAACAGAAAGAAAAAGAACAAAATGGATGCAGACTCAAATGACATCAAACAAAAATAGTGTTCTCACTGAATTGAATTTGCTTTTACAAAGCCCATACAAGTGTCTGAAAGCAGTCTTGTCTATAATATTAAAACCGAAAAAAACACAAAAAGGAATAAATGATACTAAAGTCAGCGATTGGACAACGATGGACCTGCCAAACTGTACAGAGATGAAAGTGGTGCGTGTGAGGTTTCAGCCCTAGCCTCTGGATATTTTTGGACACGGTCATAGTAGGATAGAGCACTGGAAGCATAGGTCGGGTGTAACATCCGCACATCTTTAACTTCACGGTCATAGTAGGATAGAGCACTGGAAGCATACGTTGGGTGTAACATCCGCACGTCTTTGACTTCCATCCTTCCCAAGTGATTGCTCTCAGTAACGTAAGATTCTCCCATCCGTGATTGGTCACTCTGAGTCAGATAACTGTCTCTAGCTTGCAAATGATCAGTGACAGAACGGTGTGTCTCTCCCCTTCCACTGAGAGAATAAGATCCTAAAGGGACTTCCTCTCTCCTTAAAGGCAGCTGATACAGGTCCATAGCCGTACCACCCTTGCTGTAAGCATAATATGGATCCTTAGAGTAAGAATCCAAAGTAGATGCTATAGTCGGGGTCACAAGGGGTGTTGAAGACTGCGGTTCCCGTCCGGGAATAAGACTGTAGTTTTCAAATGCTTTTTCAGTCACTACATGTGGATCATAACTGGGGTGCATCACAAGGTGCTCTCTTACGTGATCCCTCGAGTAAGGTTCCAATGTAGGCGTAATACGACTTCTAGGTGGACTGACATTTTGTATTTCTCTTCGAAGACCATAAGTTCGATATTCCTTTTCACTAGGATAAGTACCATGAGAAAAATTCTCCCTCCCTATTGGAGGAACCTCTTTGTATGCTAAATGCTGATCACTGACATTAGAGAGCACAGGGTACCCCCGAGTTTCGACGTAACTACGAGGATCAACAGCTAAACGTTCACTGTGTAGTTGGGCCCGGGATTCTCTCGCTCCCTCATTAATTTCCCTATCCTGAATTGTTACGGTTGGTGGAGGTTGCTCTCTAACATAGCCCCTAGAGTAGGGGTCCAAAGCAGGTCCACTTTTGTATGGACTGAAGTTTTGTCTTTCTGTGCGAAGAAGACCATAAGCACGATATTCCTTCTCACTTGGATAATAGTCTAGAGAAACAACATCTCTCCCTGTCGGAGGAACTTCTTTGTATGTTAAGTGCTGATGATCATATTCGTTAGACGGCAAATGGTACCTCCTACCTTCACCATAGGTAGGAGGATCTCTTGCCAAAGATTCCATGTGCAAAGGGGCCCAGGACTCCCTCGCTCCTCCCTTAACTTCCCTATCCTGAATTGTTACCATCACTGGTGGAGGGTGGATGATAGATGGTGCATGTGAAGGCAATTCAGCAGGCCTGAAAAGTTCTGTAAGCTTCTTAACCTGCCACAAAAAAAAAAAAAAAAGATATGAAAAATCCAAAATTACTATCCATGAGGCACCAATATGCCTAACTGATTGTTGTCCGGATATATGGGAGGATACGTATGGGACATGCCACTTGGTGTATCCAATTAATTAATTAATTATTAACTTCAAGCCGGGACGCCGGGGACACGCATGTCTCGGATTAGACACACTTGGAGACACGGCAGAGGTCAATTTCTACTCGCAAAAGCTATTTCGGAGTCTAATTATAATGTTTAACATAAAACCTAAAAATCGCAAGTAAAAAAATCTCAACATGATAAAACCCTGATTTAATAAATCATGATGTATAGAAAGTAAAATGCAATTATAAAAACAGTTTTGGTTGTTTCTTTTTACAACATTTCTTTCAATAAAAACTAGCTATTTATGAAAACTAT
>JAOTQK010000020.1:15839012-15873907 GCA_025642025.1 Rhododendron ferrugineum
AAGGGTCCATTATTTTTGTAATTTCTAAAGTGTGAGGTTCACTCCTTAGTCCTTATTTGTAATTTGTAATTTGTAATTTGTAATAGAACAAAAATATCTCCACAAAAACTCATCCCACCAAATTATCACCAGAAAATTGGCCGAAAAATTTAACAGCCCGGGAAAGTCTGCCGAAAAAATTGGAAAACAGGTCAAGGACAGGGATAGGGATCAGATATTAGTTCAGGGATCGAGGACATCCACCCCAACCTCGTCCTGTTGCCATCCATTCTCTTTGTGTCATTTTAGCATCACTAGTGTAAGTTGGGTCGTTGTGTCTATAAACAGTTGTGGAGTATTTTACTACATAGTAGTTTTTGGAGGAAGGTGAGTAGGTGCATTATTCCACGGTGGGTATTCAATCGATAGAATGGATCATTTACATCGTGTACGAAAGTATAAATTCGGGATCCTACGTCAATTGCAAAAGTCCACGAGATTACCAAACCAAATAACTTAACTGATGAATCAGCTTTGTCGACAGCTCTGACCTGACCCTGCAAAACAAAGCAAAAGCTTAAGTTACCGGTGTGGTGGCTTGCCAACCACCCTTCGATGCCAAAGTCGAAAGTACTGAGGTTCTCTGTTAGTTGCGTACCTTTCATTGGAGTTCTACTGTCGCATTTATAGGCATCTCGATAGGAGGTTGAGTCCATGTAGGATTACATCTCGTGGATTCCAGATTACCTGTTTAAGGTTTGGCGAGTCCTGTCTTAGCTAGGAATCTCAATCCGTCTTTGTTTATGTATATCAAGGGTGTTTAATGCTTATCTTATTGATGACATTCTTTATCCCCTAGGATTTCGATTGTACCTTATCCCGTAGAGGTATCTTTGTGGGAATAAGTATATTCCATTGATAATGTCTATCGAATATTATCCGTTTTCTATAGCTAAGGGCCAGAGTTGGTCCTCGTACCTTGTGACAGCAAGGTCCGCAGAGCTGACCTTGCATATCCTGACTTTGTCCCAGGTAAGATTTCCTAGAGAGGTCCAAGTGGGACTGGTTTCTACTCCCCAGGTCCGTGATTCTTGTAGTGCTGACCTCATATAGTCTTTTATACTTACCATTACCCAATACAAGAAATAAATCCATCATGGAGAAGAAACAAAAAAAAAAGAAAAAGGTAAAGCCCTTTTAAGGAAAGAATACCCACCGCAAGTGGAAAGATTCAAACTCTTGACTTCCTAGTGAAATGTAAGAGTCCCCAATTAGTTAAAGAATAGGAATTTAATTTTGTTCACTCTCCTTAAAAGTTTAAGGATGATGAACATTACCCTCCTTTTCATTGGTAGAAATAGTGTTGATCTCACTGATGTCATGCTTATCAAAAAGTGTATTGCAAAGGTGAGACCTACACAATTTCAATCAATATAAGGGAGGGTAACGCTCACCCTCTTTTAAACAGGGTGAAGTTTATTGTTGAGAGGAAAATCCGATGACTTTTAAAAAAAAATCGGGCAACTTAAGAACTCTGTGTATTCCCTTTTAAGGAAAATTCCGCCCTCTCTCTCCCTATCTTTTGATTTAGTTGAACTAGCATAAAATCCGTGCTATGCATGACCAGAAAACAATTGATCAAAGTCCGGGTCGGTGGCATTCCACTTTAAGCCAAGTTCCGATTACTGTCACAATTTTCCCGATTGCAACATAATGTGTAAAGAGTATATAGATATATAGATTGTACACTTATGGATTATTTCATAATTCAATAAAACCAAATTCATTTAATAAGATAATGTCGCTTGGTAAAGGAACATATATATCATGTCCATGCAATACGAATTACCCGGAGTGAGAAAAACAGTATCATGAAACTTGAAAGGTGTTTCTCTTCAAGCTGATTTATCCAAAAAAAAAAAAACAAAAAACAAAGGAAGGTGTTTCTCAAAAAAAAGAGAAAAAAAAAAACTTTAAAGGCCATTCTGATAGTTCATATGGACCATTTAACACTAAAAGTATATCCTTAATTATTCTGAGTTTATCGATGAAATAAATCCTTTGGAACAGATGAGGACTATCAGCTGACTTGAATCATGAAAAAAAAAAAAAAAAACAGATTGAGCAAGAAGAAAGGAGGAGCAGTGTTTATCTAAAGAGGAGAAATAAGTTGCAAACAAGGGGAGAGTAGCTACGCTAACTATAACAAACACAAGGAAATATCGCTAAAAAAATCGACCAGTCCACTAAGTCAATGTCATTTGAGCAGATGCCAAGGCCTGATTAAGAAAATGGCATGCTCAAGCTTTGTCGAATCAACAAAATGTGGACACCGTCTTTCAACCGCCCATGATGCTTTGATCCATCGCCAGGCTAACGCCTGATGATAACTCGTCGGATGTGTAGTTCAAAATCCAAGCTAATCTTTGACTGTGTACTTCTAAAGATGTCCACATGACAGTGGAGGAAACAACTCTTGTCGACCAGATAAACACTAGTAGTATACTTTGGGCTGCAAACACTACAGAAACATGAAAAAGCGTATAGCTTACAGAATCATGCATTCAGCCAGATACAAAATCTCAGATCTAACCCTCTTGTATGCACATTATAAACAAATACTCCAGTATTTTACGTTTCCACATTTCCAAGAGATACTAACCAACTGTATATTATTTGATTCTAATTATTTCGAAGCATTGGTAGCTCCTCGACACCAGTCATAGTTCTCAATATGGTCATATAGCAAAAAGGAAAAACACATGGAAAATATAACCGTGCCGCTCACATTTGAAGCTTTCCGACTTCAGAACCTGCTGCTGATTGATCTTCTAGTTTTCCACTTTTCACCTCTTGTTTGGATGATTCTCCAACTTGGCTAGAATTTGTCATATTTCTCACTGGAGGAGCAGAACAGACTGGTGTAACTGACCTGATTTGAACAGAAGGTGCCATGAAGTGAGAAGGCACTCTTCCAAATTCCACCTTAATAGAATTTGGAGCAGCTCCAGTTCTCATATGCAATGGAGCAGGCATCCGATTCCCCGTACGCTGAAATCTGGGTCCCACTGAAGAAGCCTGGCCCACAGTTTTTGACATCACTGGCGCCGCCGACACTGCAGCTGGTCTAGAGATCCTGTGAGAACTTGCTTGTGTTACGTGTTGTAGTCTAAGATTGGATTTGTGAGAGTCAAAACTTTGCTGAGTTTGTTCATGAAACTGAACCGGCCGAAATTGAGAATTCATGTTCCGAGCCTGAGGCACACCACTCTTCTGTTTCTCTAAGTCATGAACTGGTTCGTGGGCTGTCATATCAGTCTTCCTGTGGTCATGAAGAGGAAGGGGATTAAGAACTTCGGCTTTGCATAAATTGGAAGATTCTTCAGTTTTGTCCTCCTTTATCTCTTGAATAGTCACCGTGGACTTCTCCCTAACTGGACTAGTGGTCAACTTGTTTGGCATGTAAAACGAAGTGGGTACTGCCAGAATAGGTTCTTGCCCCCTCAATGATGGGCCCACAGGAAGGGGATCTTGTGTCCTTGTTGAGAAATATGGATGGTGATCAGACTGCATCGGTTGAAGAACCTGACTGGGTGGAGCTGGTGAAACTGACTGTGCCAAGAGTCGATTTTGCAGCTGTAATAACTGTACTTGCTGCCACATTTGATACATAGCCATTTCTGTGGGGAAACTAGAGTAAGCCCAACTTTGATACTGCATAGGGTATAAGCTTGGTGGGGGTTGATTTGGATCCCTGTAGGCGGCAGTGGATCTCTGGTTTTCATCTTGCCGGGATTTTTGTGATTCTGCTGGCTGTAAAGTAGAAAGAACACGAGCAATTACCACTTGTTCCTGCTCTTCACTGCCCTCAGTCTCTAATGAGAGAGAGGAGGAAGGAGTAGAGGAAGATAACCTCCGTTGAGCCACTACATGAGCAAACACAAGGAAAATTTAAAATTTACAGAAACAATTTATATCATCCTTTTGAGAAAGAGTCAAGTAACCCACAATCCAAAAAAAATATTAGCCACTGAAGAACTCTGAAAAGTTGTGGGGGAATTTATTCTCCCCAAAACATGTAGCAAATAATCCCTGATATGAACTGGTAGTGAAAAAATATGTTGGTATATTGCAACTTTTCAAAATGGCTCAGAGGATTAAGGTAAGTACGAGAGTGATTATTTGTATGAGGGACTACAATGGGTGCAGAAATCGAGATAATCCAAGGGAAGAGAGAGAGGTAGTGATTAATAACAGCTACGTCAATCATGAAGATGCATATACACAAACAAAAATCCACCTCGAGAAGTCTATCTACTAGACACGTGTGCAAGTCATGTCCCTTGTGTGTCCAACCAATAACATTATAATGAAAGACGAAGTAAGCAACATGGCGTGCTTGACATGTAGTCCATGTGTTTGAGGCCTGTCTGTACTCTTCTACCTGGAACACAGATCATTCCGATACAAGGAATGGGAATGGGAATGGGGACAGGAATGTGTATGCTGCATGCCTGAATTGTGGAAAGATGGGTCTCTAGGCCTGCCCTCTCTTATGTCATTCGGCTTTGATTTGGGGGCGTGGTTCCGCAGCAAAACAAGTATAGGGGGGCCACTGTTTCAGTGGTATTTTGAGACCAGCCACTTTGTGCATACTGCCAAAGGTTAGGTCTGCCTCCATACCCCAAATGATTGGAGACTACATGGGTTTTGTTGTTGTTGTTAAGTTGTAATTTTGAATTTTTGATCATAGATTGCAACATTGCTATGTCTGGCACATAAGCTATGTACAAATTTTTTTATAATGCTTAACGTATCCCTGAGTCCTGAAAAGTTAATATATTAACTTCTCGAATATAGCCGTGCCCCTATTTCTTAGGTTTTCGCTAGTTTTGGTAAATTGCGGATAAATATTCATACATTTGACCAATAAAAAATTCTTGTCATATAACCATCATGTATGTCCTACTCTCTCAAAATCTAGTGACACCGTGTCCATATCTATGCTGCTTAGTTTTAAACATCAAATTAATAATTATGAATAAAACAGGCAATTGGAGGCTACAATGCTTCTGGTTCACAGATTTCAATTACGAAGTTTGTAAGATATTCTAGAGAGGGATAACAAACTATTTCGCCATGAATTAGTCTCCTTGTAAACAACTTTCCGGTAAACAAAACAAAACTAACGAGGGAAGATTTGAAGGAGCCCCAAAGGAAAGGCATGATGCAGGGAAGGTGTGCAAAGTGCATGAAAGTACAGTAATAGCGTGTAGGATACTCTGCCAGTTGTACCACCTAAGCCAGCACACTGATAACTATCCAATGCTACATATTTTTGCAGTTTGCTGCTCCAGCAGAGGATGACAGCAAAACTCAAAGTGTGATATTAGTTTGCTGTTAACATAGACACCACATCACAAATTGGTTCCCACAATGATTGCCCACTAGTAGTTCAAACACGTGCCATACTGAGTCACTAGCTGGTAACTAAGTTGTCACTAGTCACAACAAATATCACGTCTACCTATAAAGTGAACACTCCCATGCAAAAAGTATAATGAAAAAACTAAGGGAAAAAGGATAAGCGCGCCTTGTTTCAGAGCAGGCCAAGAAAGGATATTGACTAGTAACTCTACTGATACTATTAACACATTGGAGAAATTTATGCTAAAAGGTGATTGATGCGTACACTGTTTCAGGGCACTCCAAGCAGCTATAGCAGCGTTCTTCTGAGCCTGTTTCTTGGTCTTAGCAGGTTCCCCTGAGAAGGTCATTCCTGCAAGCTCAACGGTGCATGAAAAAACAGGTACATGGCCAGGTCCAGATCTAACCGTTGTATAAACTGGGAGGTTTATCGCAGCTCTGTGAGCTGTCTCTTGAAGCAAATTCTTGTAAACTCCAGTTTCATCCTGTACAAAAAAAAAAAAAAAAAGTTTCAAGAGGCACATTATCTGTAAATTTTAATAAAGAAAGAGAATTTATGCTGGCAATGACAGCTTATGAGATGAATCAAGTTATTTCTTTTTGACTTAGCATCTGGTGGCAGCATCAACGCCACAAATCTTGAGAAGAGACAAACAATAGATACATTCATTGGCAAAGTAATGCTGAAGACACATCAAATGGTTGCGAGGCAGGACAAAGAAGAGAAAGACTTGATTCCTAATAAATTGTATTCACTTGCATGTTTTTTTCCGCAATCCAAAAGGAAAAGACTCCACACTGTACACGATCATCATATTATACCAGAAGAGTCGTAAGGAGATCACCAAGGTACAAAAACATCTAGATGATTATGGAAAGACGCAACTCTAAAGCTCCTCACAGTAATTTAGTACCCTGATAAATCAACCAAGGAGAAAGTAAGACTCAAAATGTAATTTGGTTCCTCAAGGGTGTCCGTCTTTGTTGAAGCACTACACTATTTCATTCGATTAAGTACACCTAAACTATGCACAGTTGTATACTCTGTATGGCAGCTTACATTGTGTTAACTAAAGGACCATCCCAGTAGCATTAAATCTCACTATATCATACTAAATCGCGTCCATTAATTAACTTTTTGAGAACCAATCAAACTGATTCATTCTTGCGAACATACTCCCCAGGCGGGATACTTAACGCGTTAGCTACAGTACTGCACGGGTGGATACGAACAGGCATTGGTGAAGACGTTTGCAGGTAAGTTACAAAGACTAGAACTCTTTGTCAAAGAGTTCTAGGTCTTCCCACAATGTTCTAGGTCTTCCCACAATATACCAGACTTTGAATCTCTATTACCAATGTTTCCATCACTTCTGTGCTAGTATGTTTACCACCTCTATCGCTAAGCCGATAACTAATGGAATTTCCCTGAAGTGATGCTAGAAGACAATAAGCACTCTATTTTATGACCAAATGACCAACCAAACTTAGTGGTGAAGGGAAACCACCTCGGTTAATCGCTTACCAAAACTTTTGAAGCCAGCACCTTAGAAGGGCCTCTGTTTGCAAGTGTGTTCAGAGCTATCTCTGCGGCAGCATGTTCTGCCAGCCTCAACGTAGAGCAGAATGTAGGGCTCTCAAAAGTCTCTCCATTGAAGTTGACAGTAGCTTTAAATCGGGGGGCATGATCCGGACCTTCTCGGACACATGAATAAGATGGCAGGTTGAAGCAGCTTCTCTGAGCCAATTCTTGCAGTTGGTTTTTATACATGCCTGTATCTGATGTGCCACTAAAACTTAATCTGTCAACTTGCTTTCTTCTCTTTCTCCTGATAAGCAAAAAAAAAAAACCATGGGTGAAACAAACTCTTTTACTCTAAAAAGAGAGACAAAGCAATAAAGGGGAATCTCCTCCTTCATTACGTAACAATAATCATGGTCCCAACTAGACCATTCGAGCAGATTCATTTAAACCTTAGCTGGAACTTTAATAAAAGTAGCAAAATTCATGAAGTTCAACAAGAAGTTTTTCAGACAAAGATGGTGAACTGTGAACAGAATAACAATGTCATTATCCGTAACAGAAATAACGTATTACTACATATTATCAAATTTTATCCTTCGAGTGGTTTCTATAAAAGAAAAACACAAAATGCTATACAATATGATATGATAATGATCACCTAAAGAATCTTTCAGAATCTCAGCTGCGTTAACAAGCATACTGCTACGGTTGACTCTCAGTTACATTAACAAGCACAAAAAACTTATTCGTTGAATAGGGAATGCAGTTCTACAATTTGTTTGGGAGAATTCAAGGTGCCGAAGAAATATATACTCAATCTTGGTTGGCTAGCATATCGTCCCACCAACTCATGTTTGGTCTCAAATTTAAACAAAGATTACTACTTCTTTCCAATTTTTTACTGATTCATGCATATGGTCCTAACTACATACTTGAGTCTTGTCCAGCCTTCGCTGATCTATATCAAGATCACTAACTTAGCTGGTACATGAATGCAATGAAAGTCCCCTGCAGCTCCCACAAATACGTTATGCATAAAAACCATCTTAACTGAACTCACACACAAAACAAAGAAGAAAGACAACACCAAGTACATAGTATAAAGCAAGAATTTTCTGATCAAGTGTCAATAGTGCTAAATGTCGCTCCATTTGGCTTCTGAGCAAGAGGAGGAAGACAGATAAAAGAACTCGTTGCTATCAAAAGACCTCATATTCCTCCCGTTGAACAAGCACCATAACACTCAATGAGGAACCACTCATGAAGCCTTCGTAAACCTTCTCTAGGGCAACTGATAGCCTGGCATGCCAACAGACCAGGAATCTCCCAAGCTACTCAAAAAAGAGAACGACCCTCACCAGAATACATGCGGTAAAAATCCCAATAACAACTAACCCATCCTCCTCAAATTGGTCTATGATTAGTATAGTGTCCTTGGTTGCCGGCCAAGCAAAAAAGGTTGCCTTATAAAGGGCCTTAAGTCGCCAACTTGCCATATCACCATTCAAAGAAAATCAACATCCCCACTACCGAATAATCCTACTCCACATTTTAGCAGTTCACCGCCTAATTTCCATTCTTCCAGATATCCACACATAATTGACACGAAAGCAAAACTTCATGCAAAAACTAGACTACAAACTTAAATGCCTCACTTATCATCTTAAAAGATTATTCACACTATTATGCACGTACCAAATGTACCCTTATTTTGGTCTCTGTAAGTCCGTGGGAAACAACTGAATTTCCATGTCCCCCGATTCCCTAAGGAGTTTGACTTCCCTCCACTGGGCTGGTAAAATGGAGGAAGAGGAAACATAAAGAAACACCTAACATTGTTCAGCGTGTCAGTTCTCATGAAATTGGAAAACCCAGTTCAACTAAGTAATGAGGGTTTCTCCAGCCAAATTTCCTTCTCCCAAAATTTCACGTGTCTTCAAAGGGTCAATAGAATCAATCAACCCTACAACATCTCCCAAAACCCCAAGGGGTTGGCTTAGTGGTCAAGGCCAGGACTTGGGGATTTGCTCCCTCCTAAGGTCTCGGGATCGAAACCTCTTAGGTGCTATCTACTCCTTTGGGTCAGTCCATACAGAGCTTTGCTCTGACCTTAATTAGGACCCAGCAAGGGACAGTGGGATTGGTCCAGGATTAGTCGAGGTGAGTGTAAGCTGACCCGAACACCTGAGTTTTAAAAAAAAGAATCTCCCCCAAAAACAAATAGTACTATTCAATACTTCCAATTCCTCAAAAAATCCCCTAATAGGGCACTACCTCCCGTCATTCCCGTTTGTTTGCCGAGAAAACACAAGAAAATAAATGAAACAGTAACTTCCAACCCTACTAAAAAAACTCACCTCGAATAAGGAAAATGGTTCTCTTAACTTCTTATCATCTTTCACTGCTATCAACAGCCTCTTGTTTTCTCAAGCCCCAAACTGGAAAAACCCAGGACCTACATTCATCAGAAACCAAACAGGAGATAGTATTTACTATTTAATCAACAATCTATTTTCAAAAGAATAACATCCCCTAAAAAAACCCACCTCGATCTGAGTTACCAATGATCGATTCACGCTTCGATTGCGCAAAAGGATATTGAAAAGCCCGAGGAAAACACTTCAACTGACCGGAAAAAATGCCCTAAAAAACACAAAGTAACAGTTCACTAACAAACACTGACTATAGTGCACATGACTGAGGAGGGATTTTACTCTTTTCACGCCATTCTATGATTACTTCTCTCCACTTTCTCTTTCTCTTTCTCTTTACGCATCTCTCTCTCTCTCTCTCTCTCTCCTTTTGATAAGCTGGTCGTGGGTTGGTTTGACGACTTCTTACTGTTGTAAACGATAGAAGGAAGCCCTGTGCTACAAAAATGACGTACTCAACTCGCGATGCTGCAAGTTCATAACAAGAAAACACAAGCCACCTATGGGTACGATGCACACAGTGGGACCCATCTCGGAGAATGGTTGATTTGAAATGTATTTTTAAGGATTCTTGGAAAAATTAATTCAGTAATATCGGTAAGACCTTAACTACTTCTTTGTTTCAATTTTTTGACAGAAAATTAAATACAAAATCAATCAAGTATTTATCGATATTCGACTAATTGATTCTTTACGAGAATTTTTAAAAACATACTGTATTTTAAATATATTGAGCAGCTCTGATCATTTGTGTGGGATCCCGAGATGGGTCTCACACAACGACACAATGAAGTGTGCAAAATGGTGTACCCATAGATGCTCGAAGCTCCCCCTAGACAAAGCTCATGTCCAATTTTTTTGGTACGTCTGGTTTGAGATTTTTATAGGCCTTTTCTGTGCCCATAATAATGATCAGAATAGTTTTGTAGAATTCGTCAAGTGTGTCAGTCACGTAAAAAATTACTACTACTTTAATTGAACATCCATAAGTATATGAACCAAAACAACTTTGTACAAAAAAAAAATGAATGAAATGTCGTAAAATCAGGCCACAAATTATGGGAAATTGAAATGTAAACTTCAATTATTGAGTAAAAATTGTCACGCCCTCGATTTTCAACATAAATAACAATACCATTTGAAATATAAATCCTCACAGTAGTACTTACAATACCCAAAAATACAATACAGTTCCCAAGTCCTCAAACTCGTCCATAAATACAACGTATCAAATTAAGGCGTTCCAGTTTATTACAATACAATTTGATTTACAAACATATTGGTAGCTCCTGAAAACGACTTTTAAAACAAAGATGCACTCCATGCACTTCATATCACTGCCCCTGTGTTGTACCTGAAATGATAATAAGTTTGAGCAAACACGCGCTCAGTAGAGAAATCTTTACACAAGCTATATGAATATGCGATGAAATATGCACCAGAGATGAATGAGTTTCAATGAACAAACCCGAACAACGGAGATTTACCACAATTGAAAAACGAACATCGACTTCAAAGTTCTAAGCATCTTATCGGGATTCCTATCAAGCTCATGTCAAACTCGAAGCTATACTAAGTTCACATCAAACCAAACAAAACGACAATAGGTTCTCAATGCTTCGTTTACTTCATGCGTGAATACCACAATCTATCTTAATTTCACATCACAGAATATCAAATCTATTTCCCTTAAAACTTTCCTATTGATTACAAAATGACTTGTGAAAACCAAACCAAACCAATATGAGTCAAGCTCCGTAATTCGAGCTTGAATACCGGAGTCCGTTGATTCACTCAAGAATACCGGAGGATTTTCATCAAAATCCTTTAATCAAAACCAAAATCCTCTCATTAATTTCATAAACCAATAACGTGTCGTTTAGAGTCTGAGCCGAAGCTTCTGTCAGGCACTTACTCGATAACGAGCCCTGAAGTCAAATGATATGAGCATCTAGCTCCTCCCAAGCATTTACTCATTTAAGAGTCCTGAAAACACGCAATATGAGCGTTTAGCTCCTGCCATTTACTCATTTAAGAGTCCTGAAAACACACAATATGAGCGTTTAGCTACTGCCAGGCATGTACTCATTTAAGAGTCCTGAAAACACACAATATGAGCATTTAGCTCCTGCCAGGCATTTACTTATTTAAGAGTCCTGAAAATCCTCTTTCTGTCCATTTAACATTTACATTCTTTCCACATTCCCATGTCACAAACATCAATCATTCAATCAAATCCACAAGCCGTTTGATCAATCACAACTTAATCATCCCAAATAGTTCTATCACAACATCGATGAGACTTCGAGCATTCTAAAAGATCTACCAACACACCGCATTGATTATGTTTCAAAACGTCCCAAACAGTCAACCATAGCATGACTCCGACCAATAAATTTATACACATTCTTCCCTTTAAGTAAACAACAATACCACGCGTTATGTACCAACCCATCACCACTCTACAGCATACCTCTTGCCCACGTAGACCTCATGGGATAAGCACCCAAAGAGTAAAAAGGAAACAACAAGACGGATCACGAGAACATGGATTTCGGTCTTACCTTTCGGATCACTAGACGGACACCCATCTACCCACTCGCACTCACCATAATGCCTCACATAACCTACGACACTCCTAAACAACCTTACGATATATCATTCATTTACAACGTTACCTAAAGTTGCGTTTCTACGAGTGTCTTGGGAATGGGAACGATCAACGAGTCACCAAAGGACAAGCCACCAAGCTTAGAGATGGTTTAAGGGTGTTTTAGAGGTGTTAGAAGTGATCGGGGGTCAAAACGATGGAGTTTGAAGCAAAACAGCAAAATCTGTCACTAAGCTCACTGTATCGATACTTACTTAAATAGTATCGATACAGAAAAGTTTCGTGGCAATCCAGAGAGCGTTGTATCGATATGGATTTTGAGCCGTATCGATACAACAAGCTTTCGAGCAGATTCACAGCAGATTTCAAGGATTTCAACCTCAACAACAAACACAACAATCTAAGGTACGAACCAAACATAAATTCATCACAAAAACCCATAGAGTATATAAGAAATCCCTACCTCGAGTCGAAGATTGAAACCCATGCGATTCGAACGAGCCCTAGCTAGCTCTAAAACTTTGAAATCCACCGAGATACTCCGTTCCAAGCCCAAACCAATGAAACCCAAGCTTAACACGCGATTATGAGGCGGAGAGGAGGTAGATCCATGGATGCTTTGAGGTATTGTGTGAGGTTTTGTGTGAGGTTTTGTGTGTGGGAGCAAGAGAGAGGGAGCCGAGAGAGAGAGGCGGAGGAGATCAGAGAGAGTGAGATGAGAATTATGATTCCCTACATACACACATACACATATATATACTATGACACACACACAATCACACTTGCACTCCCTCCTCTTTCAATCCTTATCACTTAAGCCCCAAACCAAATAAATTCAACAATTTCTCATTATTCCATATTCTAACATTAATAAACCCTTTAAACGATTTTCGAAAATACGGGTCTCTACAAAAACCAAGTAAAGAAATGAAGGCCTAAATTTCTCAAACAATAAAAATATCTATTATGAACCTTAAAAGGAAAGAATAAAAAGTCCTTATTTATGTAGCTCCAAATAAAAAATCCTTTCACTATAATGTTACTTTTGCCGATCAATTATTTTGTTTTTGCAACCCCAAATTTAATTGATGATTGGTGAGGTAACCTGTAACGCCCCTAATTTTGGAAACGTTAAATAGGCAATTTTATTGAAAATTTAAAGAGAGTCTGGCTCATTATTACATAATCATCCCCATAAATTACACAAGGGAGGGAAAACTAAGGTTCCTAACTACAGTTCCGCCTGCTCTTCCATTTTAGCCAGCTCTTCGGCTCCGAAAGCCTCCAAGGTGTAGAGTTCACCATGTTCATCTACAAAGTCTGACACATTATACCAGCGTCGCCACCAATATAATATGTCAGGGTCACCAAAGGTAACACCATGAGCTACAAAAGCTCAATAGAATAATCTCACACTTGCTAACCCATAACTTATAGCAACAAGACGTAGAAGTAGAATATCATCTCATGTAAAATTTGCTGATTTCTAAACAACCATGCATATTCAACAAGTAGTTAGCAATGACACATTCACATTCGCGATTCAACTATCGTTGGTATCCGTGTTATCCGAGTTTCTCCTACGCAACATTCGTAAACTGTGTCACCATTTTCATTTTCCATTTCCAAATCAACATTTCCAAAATCGTTTTTACACACCCAACCTCGGTTCCGCCGCTCCGGGTTCCCATTGGCACACACTTAGCATTGGCTTCTCTTCGCGGATAACCAAGCTACATACCCAACCTCGGTTCCGCCGCTCCGGGTTCCCATTGGCACACATAAACACACCTCACAATGGGTTACCATGTCCGACCATATTGCGGTTTTCAAAATATTTCCTTTTTCGAAACACATCTTTTCATTATCCACACCTTAGGTGTCATGTTTCTAACTTTCTCAATTTCTGTGTCTCGTTCTCATGCATAGACTCCGCAGCAGGGCTTTTTCACTTAAGTATCCATAAATCGTTCATTGTAATCTTGAAACTAAACTAACAAGATTATCCAACTCTATATTACTCATCATGCTCATTTTATCTTTAAATTCACGTAATCATGCTCAAACATTTAGCATACAATCTAAAGCATAGTGTCACATGGATGGACACCTTTGGAGTGGAAACCACTTATGCTTTATCACACATTAAGACATGTAATCGTAATAACTATGTATACATGCTCATAACCATCTTAAGATCAAAATGCGAATACTTTCAATCAAACAATTATTTCTTATATTTCGAAATTCGTTCTTTCTTTCTTTTCTGAGAAGTTCAAAACAACATATGTTTATTCGGAAAATAAAGTCGATATTTTCAACATACTCCTCTTCCTTTTCAAATCTTTAGAAAAACATCTTTCAAGTTATCATGCATTCCACATACAATATCATACAATATACTTAGAGTTAACGTATACGGAGAAAACTTTACGTATACTTAGAGTAAGTAAGTAGAGGTATTCTACCGTTCTTTTTGGCGGTAGGGCGGCTACAGAAAGTACATCGGTGATCGGACAGAGTAACTTCCTACGGAAAGCTTACGGTAGATTTGAAAGAGAAAGTTTCTCTCAAAATTAGGTCTTGACTAAACTACTTAAACTTTTTGGATCGAGAGGGTGGTCGAGTTTAGTGGCGGTCTTGGATGAGTTTCTTGAAGAACTCAAGAAGAAACTCAAGAACACCAAGAATAAAGTAAGAACTAAGAACAAACTCAAGGTTTCTAGAGAGAGAAGTTGAAGGATTGGAAGGTGTGAGTTGAATGGCATGGAAGGGGTCCTATTTATAGCAAAAATTTGGCCTCCCTCCCTCTCCCTTTGACCGGCCCCTCTCTCTCTCTCTCTTTCTCTCATTTTTTTTGCTCCATGTGTTGTCCAATCAAGCATGCCACTCCTTCCCTCACTTGTCATTTCTACTTTAGGCCATAACCTAGGTTATCATGAAGGGTTTTTAGTCTTGTCTTGTCCTAGGAAGGTTGCTTGTACGAAAGAACCAAAAAAATAAGGCTAGGTTTATGCTTAAAATTGACTAGAAATGGGCTGTCAAATAGGATTAGGCTTAAGGGTTATTAGGTAGCTTGTGTAAGTGATCAAAACACATGCACACACTACACCTCTCTCGGCCTCTCTCTCTCTCTCTCTCTCTAGTATTATGTATATTTATATATATATGTATACTTAGGTTCTAAGTAGTCTTTTTAGGCCTAAGAAAGAGTAATGACTAAATCTAAGGCTTTCAAGTGGTATTACATTGACCAATAGTTAACAATTTTCCTAGAAAGTGCATATATGAATTTATAATCTTGACTATGGTAAGCTATGATGTATATAGGTATATATATCTAGAGAAAATCTAGGAAAAGTGTTCTTTGGAAGGTAAATAGGTTTAGGGCTATTAGTCTTTAGGCTTGCATGTATGGCGAGACTAGGTTTACTTCTTTTAGAGGTATAATGATGAGGTTTGGTTTTGACTTGTCTAGTCAAGTTTGGGTATTGTGGAAATTCTTGCTCCTATTACTCAAAGGATAATCATTTTCCTAAAATCTATTATTCAATGGGTAAAGAGGTAAGTAAGGTCTTGAAATGACCAGTCAAGTAAGTATAATGATTACTTCCTAAGATCCAAAGGGTTCAATTAGGGTTTGGAGGGGTTCACAAGGCTCAAAGAGGGTTAAGAAGGCTCATCTAGGGTTAGTAGAATGTAACAAAGTGAATTGGTAGTTAGGTTTCTCCAACTAGTTGGTTAGAAGCTAACTATGCTTGCCAAGTAGGATTTCTAGACAAGAAATATAATTTTAAGACTTTATTTCAATTACTAGAAAAATATACTAGTATTTCTAATAGCATACTTGTCTTTAGAAAATGACTAATCGTCTAGTGTGATGAAATTTAATTTTATAAGTCTTAAATCTAATTATGACGGATTATCAAAGGGAGAAAGAAATTTATAAGGTAATTCAAGAGTTAATAAAAAAATTTCAACATTACAACGAGATTTGTATTTACTAAAAATCGGAGTTGTTACATAACCGGCGATGACCACAAAGATGAGCCTCGGGCAACGACAAAGTAGATTGAGCGTCAGGTGAGTTCTCACGGTTGAGTTTTCTATGTGGATTTTTCATTCTCCCCCTCGTTTTGCCTAAGAAATACTCATTTTTGACTAAAAAACAAATGGTAAATTTAGGCTCCGTTTGTTTGGGCGTAAAATATTTTCTAATAAAATATTTTACCTATTTTTTGGTGTTTGATTGTGTAAAAGAAAATATTTTACCTATTTTCTGGTGTTTGATTGTGTAAAAAATTAGGAAAACATTTTACATGTAAAACATTTCCCATCAATTGGATGAAAATATCTTACCTTTAAATCTTCCGTAAATTATTTTCCGAAATGAACCCTATGCCTTCTACTGCAATTCTCACTGCTTAGTTTTCTCGATCGTCAGTCATGACCCACGTTCAATTCCAATATTTTTAGATCTCTCCACCGTTTAAGCTCCCACTCTCTCTCTACACTATTTTGTTGATTTTTGAAAATATTTTCAAGTGCCAACCAAATACCGAAAAATAAAAGTTTAAAGATTGTTTTCTAAAAAAATATTTTACATTGTAAAACTTGTAAAACATTTTACAATGAAACAAACGGAGCCTTAAAAAAAAAGGATAGGGTGGGGTGGGGGCTGTGGGAGTGGCGGAGTCATGAATTAATGTCAACCGGGACAATTATTAGGCTCCACTTTTAACCAAAGAGAAAATTTGTAAAGACTGGGAATAGAGAATAAAAAATTCATACTACTGAACAACAAAAGCAACATTAGCAAGTTCATCAGGTTTTGCTTATTTGATCATTTTGATGATTTTTTTTTTGGACTTCTGTAAACTTTTTGCACGTCTTGGTAGTTTGTTTGTTTGTTTTTCTTTTTTTTCCCCCTTTTTTATCATCTTGATGGAAGAATCGGAAAGTAAAAAGTTAACTCATTCGAAGTAGAGATCAATAAACAAATAGTAGTAATAACGTAGGGTTGTAAACGAATCGAACAACTCGCGAGCTCGGCTTGGCTCGACTCGTTTAGCAAATGAGCTCGAGCTAGAGTTTTCGGCTCGTTTACTAAACAAGCAGAGTGAAACTCGGCTCATTAAGGAAGGCTCGTTTAGTAAATGACAGCTCGGCTCGATAAGGGCTCGGCTCGTTAAGGCTCGAGTCGAGTTCGAGCTCGAGTTTTAGGCTTGTTTAGTAAGCGAGCCGAGCTCGAGCTCGCCGAAGCTCGGTTCGGTTTGGCTCGTTTACACCCCTAGACTAATAAGCAAATGAACCCTTGTCCAAAAGCTTTTAGCACTCGAATTTGTTGCCCCTGTGCTATCAACATGCTATATTTCATTTTCGGCTCGATCTTACAACACTACTACGTATCCCAAGTGAGACGCCAACTTACAACCTGTTCTTGATGAATTGTGAAACTACCGGGACATGCAATAGGTACAACTAATTCATAGTAAATGTATGCTACCAACTTGAAAAATTTATCGCATTTATTAAGGCAAAAAATGTAGGAATAATTTGTTTACACGCGTCGTTCTTTCAGGGTTCAAACGTTGGAACGTTATGCATAGCCGCGGAAGTCGCTTGATACACAGTTCTGTCAACAATGCTCCGATAAGGGTCCTCTTCTCGCTTCTTGATCAAGAAGGCGATATTCTGCTCAACCTCGGATTTTATCTGCAAGTACAATTCTCTCGCATTTTCTTTGTCTTTGAGCATTGATTCCCTCCCCTTTGTCTGTATTGGTTTCCCAAACAGGTAGTAAAAACGACCGGGAATCTTGGGCAAAAGACCCGGAGGGTAGAATTCTTGGTTAGCGATCTCCCCATCCATTTCGGTCCTGTAACCAGAGCATGCTCATATAAGTACAAGTACCTCATGTCGTAACACACTCAGGCTACAACACATTATATATGTCCATAAATGTGAGTCGTAAAAGCCGAATGGTAATTACCTCAACCTAACTCCGTCTTGATTAGATTTCCTAACATAGTCATTCACCACAGGTATTCTCATCAAATCATTGTAATCGACAACTAACTGCAGCATGAAAAAAATTAAAGCATCAGGAAAAGGTTTAAAACAATCAAGCATAAGTAACATGCTACTTGCAGAATCATGGAGAGAGAGAGAGAGAGTCCCACTGTCTGGTCCCACACAGCCTAATAACTTGCATAATGCACAGAAAAGATGCCTGATGATCTGATAATTTGCAATGTATGTACCATATTACTCCCATGTTAAGGCAACATAAATAATCCATATTGCAGGGTTCACTGTCTGGAATATCTTTGGTAGAAACGACCAGGGCCGGCTCTAACTTACTGGGGGGCCGAAGCGAAATGTAAATTTGGGTCCCTTTATATATTTTGTTCGAACACAATATCAAAAGCTAAATCAACGTAGAAGAAAGGTACAAATACAAAACTTCAAAATGTATTCCTTGTAACAAGTGAAATAGATTTTGATTCCTTTCTCTCTTGGTTGATAACCTGTTTTTTTTTTTTACCTCACAAGCCTCAACCCTTAGTAGATTGTATAGTTTTTTACTCTATTCCTTCTTGTATTATTTGTGGAAATTTAGGGTATTTAAGTGAAAATTTTCATAGATTTAAACCCTCTATATCACCTTTAATTATATTCTATTTGATGAAAGCAATCCCACATAGCAAAGCAATTAAAGAGGCTTATATTGCTTTAAATTGTAATATACAGAAAATATTTACAGCTATGGTGTCTACATTCAGAGGACATGATCCAAAGGGTGGTCACATGAATACCCTAGACTTGATAGAAATGTTAGCACTGGAAGACTGGGTATGATTTTCTTTTCACTATTTGCAAATAGGGTACCATATAGCAAGTTCAGTCACTAATAACGGCAACTTGTTCCTCAGATAAAGTAAAAACAATGCATAAAACCTGGTTGGTTAAAGTCATGTTGCCGTATCCTAACTAGTCCCCAGTGCAGCCACCTTGGGAAAGGAGGGTGTGTTGCATAATTTCTAGCACAACTATCACCATAACGACAAATCCTCAAGACTTGTTGTACTACAATGAAGCCTTCTGGCGCTATCAAATTATTAATGCTACCTTCACCACATCATACAAATTGGAAGATCACACGATGCCGCAACCTACCTCTCATCTGCTCCCCACCATCTTCAGTACTGTCTCTACACAAGGCTGCATGCATCTACGTTCTTTTGTTCTACTTATCATTTTCTCATTCATACATTTCAAATTGTTTTCCAGCAATTTTTTATCAGCATATCAACTATATGAATGAAGGCTAATCCTGGTTTTGGCGGATGCATACACCAAACCAAACAAGTATTAGTGAAAACATTGGTAAAAAAAATTAAAGTAAAAAAAGAAGTCTGGTGAGAAGAGAAGCACATGCTTACTTCTGCTACGTCATCTTCACCAATAGCACCAAATGGTACAATTGTAGCCCCAAACCTTGCTGCCATCCTCACAAATTCGGGTTGATCAGGCCAAAACAACTTATACGCTTCCCCCTGAGATCCATAAAAACTCCACTATCGTTAAGTACCAGAGTTTATACCAAATTAGCAACGTAAGCCAAGCATTTTTCAATAGAACACATTTCCATTTCCAAAATGAAAAGGTCTCGTTCATAAAGGATTGCAACAACAGTGTAACAGTAACTGTGACAGTTTCAGACCATGGACAAATCCGTGTTTGTGTTGGCATGATCATTTGACATATTTAAGATAACCATGTAAACTTGGTTCCATACGGTAGAAGCCTATGTTTATTTAACCTGCAATTTATAATCTTTCATGTACCATCAACAGTTCCATAGGTGATTATCCAATATCCGCAAGAACTCTAGAAATAATTATCCACAAGTAGAACAACATAATATCATTTGGAAAATTATATTGATCAACCATCGTTGACCTGTCAATAAACGGCAATAAAAAGACAACTTAGCGGTTATCTGATCTAAAATGTTTTGTTTCATTTTAGATTCCCCGAAGCCTACAAGTACTTAGAAAACCTTCTCAATCCTAAGTGTCACTGAGTCTCCGGCTTGTTATGGGAGAATAGCACAAGAGACGAATCTTTTCGTATGACTCCAAGAGTGTGATCCACCAATTCACTAAGTGGAACTGCCACACCATCTCGATCTGGCACCTGATCCATGTGAGACGATCTAGCTTCTAAGTTTGTTTTTGAAACATCGGCTACTATTAAGGAGGCATCTTACTGAGTTTCCCATGTTGGAACTCTAGTATACCTTCCACAAGGCCTTACGTACTCCTAACAACCAAGCTTCCCCCGATAAAAAACAACAACCAAGCTTCCCCAAGCATCAGCCTAAGACCAAGTTAGTCAACAACATTAACCCTTGCTACAAATAAATGATTACGGGGTGTTTCTGATCTCAACTTCTAAGAGGTTTAGCAACAAACAAGTATATCAGACGAAAAGCTGATGCAAAATCCTACAATGATACAACTTCCCATCTCTCTCTAGTCTCTCTCTCTCTCTCTCTCCAAATATAACAGACACACATATGTACCTATATGTATGTGGGCGGGTGTCGGGTTTTTTTTGGTGTGATCTTTATGAAACTATGTGCAACCCATGTTTTGTAAAATGACAGGAAAAAAAAAACCCACTGCTAGCACTGTATTTGCGAAAAGCAAAGGGGTATTAGTGCTTCTCAAGAATAAAAAATGAATTATGCAGACTGTGAAAGGTGAGGAAAGAAATGTTAACTAATATGATTATTCAGTTATTGAAGAAGAGAACAAGTTAAGTGGAATGGAAGGGGTTTAACGCACCTTATGGTGGAGAGCTTCACGGGCACCGCCAGGATAAAGCAGTATATGTGATTTTACAGAGAGTAATTTGAAAAGGTTGCTTGCTCCAACAGGTGTTGCACCATATACTTTTAACATATCAAAGAAGGAAAATTCCTTCGACTGACTTTCAGACTTCGGTGTAAACAAAAGAGGGTGTGCCATTCCACGAACCAAAACATTCTTCTCCCTCAGGAACTCTTCGACAAGTGGAACAAGCTCGAGTCCTAGCAACATGTGATAACCAACTAATAAGACAGGACCTTCACCTGGAACCCCCGCAAGACCTCTCACTATTTTTCCGTCTTCCAAAGTGGAGAACATAACTGGACTGGTAACAAAGCGATACAATCTGCATTTCATCATTTAATAAGATCAGTTTCAGCCAACTAATACCCTCAAATACGCACGTGTTGGCTGTTACGTAGCTTGATATGCGTTTTTGGGCCATTTCCCAACAGCTTAAGTTTTTGGGACAATATGTAACTTGACAGTGGCAATTCAAGCAGACTCAACCAGGATGTAAACAAACTCTCTCTGAACGCAGGGAACATACCCTTAAGATCTGTTTTTTTTTTTTTTTTTTTTTTTTCTAGACTATGTCTGTGTAAAGATAATTATTTAAAGCAGTGATGGATAACTGCAATTATAAGCAAGCGTTATTGGTTGGATAACAGTTTGAAGTTCCAGAAAACAAGACAAAGAAATTTTACATCTTTTACTTTTCACCTTCTGGATATAAAACATGACACATCCATCATTTGAATTTCTGCAGCATGGTTAACCTTCCAATGCTCTCCCTCTGGGTTCTGTTTGTGTCGTTGGCTATAAAACTTTGACAGATAAAAGTACATCTTAATAATTTCTATTTTGAGAATGATAAAAAAAAAGTCTATTATGAGAGAAAATTACTCGAACTTAATTTTCTCATACCGTACGAAGCATTTGAAAAATGCCCAAGGAAACTTTTATACACCATTTGTTGTTGGATAATTTGAAGTAATAGCACTTGAATGCATTAAAATAATTGTCTATAATTGTTGTGATAGATGGGTATTTATTAGAGCTAATCTGAAGAGAAATACCACACGATATATAGCTAGCGATGCAAAAAATTTATGAATCATGAAGGAATACATCTATTAAGTCAAGTGAAAACGTATGCAATTACACTGACTGACATTCAACATTTAAAGAGTGCGAGAGAAAGAGAACAGCCCGAAGTCCAAGTCAAAAAATCACTGTTGATAGACTATGGAAAGATCTTGCGCACAAACCAATATACCAAAATATCAAAAAGCAAGAGAGGTGGTAGTAATTTTGCAAAATGTTCTGTAAGAAAGAGGAAGAAGAGCACCTGAAATGGTGGTGTGTATATTTTTGTTTGATGCTTAAGAATGGTGGATACTGGAGAGTGTTAAGATATAGAGGAGTGAACTACAGAAACAAATGGTACAAATACAGACCATCATGTTCATATATATACATACACACACACATTCATATATATGTGTCCCTCCCACTGCCGTTGGTGAGGTGGCCCTAAGAGTTCCTGGCAAGGAGAATCAAACCTAAGACCTTAGGAGGGAGCAAACCCCTAAGTCCCAGGCCAAGACCACTTGGCCAACCCCTTGGGGTTTCTTCATATTTATATTGTTCTAATGTTATTTCTTCTGTACTCATCTTTTGCTGCGCGTACAACTTCCAACTAACTTTACGAGATCAGCACCAATTTCATTTGTCTATCCAGCTATTATAATGAAAAATCTAATAGGACGGGAAAAAACTCCTCTAGCTTGACAAGTTTAGAGCTAGCAAGCTTGATTTTTGCATATTTCAGGTTACATAAGGACGTTAGAGAAGCCTCAAGAAAGAGCAAAAAAAAAAAAGGTTTTAAAAGCTCAATCACAGATTTGATATACTTGATCAAGTTGTATCATAGAGCGTGCCTTTCAAAAACAACACAAAATTGTCTATGAGCATGCTGAATTACCTATTATCTGCAAGTGTCTGTTTGAATTCTGACCTACTAGGAGGCAAAAAATCCTTGACGAAATCATGCCTACATGAATGCCGGTATTTGCAAGTACCTTTAATGACAGTCAATAGATTAACACCATCTTCCTGCACCGACACACATTGAATCAGTTGAACTGCTTTGCTTCCACACTGAAGTCATCCATACAAATATGAACAAAACAGCATTTAAACACGCTCTTGCAAGTGTTTTTCCTTTTTCTTTTTGAAACTGATGCAGAAGTTGTTTGCAGGATAAAGAAAAAGATCGTTTGGGTTTCCTTGCCACAGTCCCGTCAAGGTAATTCTTTTCTTCTTCCCTAGTGAATTGTAATAGTTTGAGAGCAGTATGTCATACGATTTCGGTTTTGATGTTCCCTTGCTATTTTTGGTGGAAACCTTCCCTCCCATTCTACCCCTTCTAACAATTTTTTTTGTTGCCAATCAAAAAACAGAAAACAAGAAACGAGAAGTTCAAGGAGTCCTTTATATTCGGTTGTATTATTACGAAGAAGCATACAGAAAACATTATAGGAAATCTACAATTGGTAATAGTGAAAATGCAGGTATTAATAAAGAATCTGAAATTTTGAGTCAATTTGTCTCGAATTTAAATCTCTGGAATCACTTAAATTGTTGGTACCACTCATTCATCTTGGGCTAAAACAATTACGACGAGCTCAATATATGTGGTGCAGTTCAGAATGGATCAAGTATACAATCAATGAAGTGCTATTAGTTTTGATCCAACAGATTTAGTGGATCATTATATACACAAGTTTAATGGACTTCAGTTTTTTTTTGCTCAGTTAATGGATTTCTGTTTAAATGGGAGGACAACCTCTCAATAACAACGATAACAGTACCCTTGAATGACCAATCGATGTGGGTATGGGTGGGGAGGATTAGAGACACACCTAACTTTTGGCAATATATGCATAAGGTTGCTGCTCTCATAAAGTTTTAGCACTGAAATAGCGGCCCCCCTATACCTCCAAAAATCGAGGAACTCAAGGACATTATGCAATGGAACCATGCCCCAAATCCAAGCAGGAAGGCGGCAGAGAGAGCATGCCTAGAGACCTCATTCAATTTCTGTGCTTACGTCCTAGAATTTTTTTCCTAACCACAAGCAATCAATATTTTTTTTCTTTTCTCTGATGTGTTGCCTTCCTTGCTCTCAGTATGTAGTTTAATAACAGAATCCTGATGAGATGGTTATGAAGCTTTCTTAATTTGAATCACTGCGGAAATTATAAAAGTTTGTTACAAATTAAACACCGGCTATGTTGTTTGGTGTATATACTACATATATTTCAAAACAGACAAACAAGAGTCAGAGTCACAGCACTGAAAAGAAAATTTTGCCACGTACCAGCAGAATAGTATGCCCATTGTCTTTGAAAATATGAATCTTGCAATTTCGCAATGACCTCAACAGTCTTTTTGCTTCATCTCCACTAGGAAGCATGTTATCCTTGCCACTGAAATGTCCATCAATAAAAAGATTATGTTAAACATAGCAGCGTAATTTAAACATGTTTCCGACAACTGTCATACTAGCACAAGCAAACAGAAAGACATATTTGAAAACCGATATCTATGAGAAAATCTATATTAGACAAAAACCCATTACGATCCAGTAGACTCAGCAGGCCAAAATCCGTAAGCTAGACATACATAAGCATGTAAAAGTCACCAATAAAAAATACACAAAAGACAAAAAATAATGGGAGGAAAGGACAAAATACACCAAGGAGTAAAGATCCCTTCAAACTACACCAAGCTAATTCAGTACCAAAGACCTAGTTGTAGTCTCCAGGAAAGTACCAAAGGAAACGAAACTGTACATGTTATGTGAGAACATCCTACAGAAATTGTTGCTACAAGTCCACCAGAATCATTTTTTTTTTCCGGTAAATAACCACCAGAATCATGTTATACAAGAGGACAACGACTATCATGTATGCCAAGAAGGCAAACAAAGGTTAGCAACTCAATCTACTCCCGTCCACTATAATCCTTAAGTTGGTCGTTTATGGATTGTTAATTAGTCCTTTTCCAACTTTGGATGTCCCACAATGTTCTCCACCATGACAAGCAATAGCAGAATATTTGTAATTTTCCAAAAAAATCTCCTAAAATGGCCACAAGTGACAAGTCCTTGTAACTCTCACAAACTTTTCAAGGTAATGATGAAGCAAAAAAAAGATACCAAATGAGCAAGGGGGAATAACAATGAATAAACGGAAGATAGTGAAAGGTGTAACCTAGCAAGCACAAGTACTTCAGCTGTAACGGCATGAAGACGAGAATTAGCATAAGAGGCAGCTGATTTAAGCAACTTCAGCTTCCAAAGAAGAGAGTCCTTCGGGAGAATATCAGCCATGCTCTGACAAGATGGATGGAAAAAAATTAGAATGGAAAAAAATTAGAATGGAGAACAATACCCAATTATGGTCCTTGGCTTTGAAACATTTCCTCTAAAAAGTTTGAGAACACAAGGAACTGCATATTACCCGTTTGGCTGACGCTTAAAGCAGGCTATTCTTAGAATGTTATCTGAACGTTTGGTTTTAGTGGACCTTTTTCAGCTCTTGGTCAATTCCATTTTTTTCTATTTATTTCTGTTTCTCTGAACAAATGTATCAGAAAAGTAAACAAAGATACTGAAGTTACATCAAAAGGTCAACTAAAGACAAAACTGAGTTTTGTTCCTTTTTTTAATGATGTCTTTGGTGAACTTTCAGGGAATATGTTCACGTTTTTACTTATTCAATTTCCTCAAGTCAAGACGAACCAAAAATGTAGGGGGGGAGGGGGCGGGGAATTGGCCAAACGATGAATATAAAGCTAAAGGAAAAAAGATTCTAAAAAAAAACCCAGCTTTAAGCCTTCAGCCCAATAGGCTGCGCAGAAAAAGAAAAGAAAAATTAAAATATAAAGTCTAAAATAACCAAACAGAAAAGGGGTGGCAGAATACTCTATCTGTAAGCAGTGGCACATGACACCTCCCACACTGTAGATTTTGTGAAGCACTAAGACAATTCTAACTTGAGACGGCACTCCAGTTACTCAAATTCCCTGATGCAACAACTTGCCCGTCGGTTTAGAGATGATGAAGTATATGGCAACAAATTTGTCTATAACAAGGTTCAGGCTCTCACACCACCCAATTCATTTCAAACCATTACTAGCGATGGCTATGGAGATTATCTGTTTATTTCGACTCTTTTCCACATTGATTTGCATCAGTCACATTGAATGATTTCTATTCATGGCTTGACATGACTTGTGCCCCATCTCTTAGAAGAAAGATTCATGTGTTAAATTACAAATTTATTTATTATTATCATTATTTTTTTATTATTATTTTTAAGTTTGGGAGGGGTACTAATTTTAGAGGATCTAGAGTCAAGTTCTAAAGTAGTAGTAATGAACATTAATGTTTCCTCTCTTGTTTCCTTTCTTAAAAAAAGAAACCATACTTTATCTCAGTGCTCTTTCTAGCCATCGTACATGGATGACTTTGGTCACTTCTCTCTATCTTCCTCTCTTGTGTGATTAATTTTCATAAGCTGTCAAATAACTGGATAAGTACTGCATCACTTCAAGTAAATATCAACATTTAATCGACAGGCTGGGAGAAGGAGAGAGTGGTAATTTATGTCATTTTGTTTCAAAGTAGCGTAAGCCTCACATGAAATATGTAAAATGCAAATTCGAAACTTAATGCGTTTTATAGAAGCTAGCTGTGATGCGAGCCTCAATTTAGCCGTTGAAAACATTGAGGAATGTACCCTCATTCTGCCTATGAATCATACTGTGAAATCTGAAACTACCGATTACAAGCCCCGAGAATCAAATCTCTCTCCCTCTGTTGGTATAGCTCTACGTCAACGTCATATGGTCATCCAGTAGCTAGCAGCAAGTGGCTCATTAGGCTAAAGTCTAACCGCAAACACCAATGGTGCTTGCTCAAGGTTAACTAGAACTGTAGCTATCAAGGTGTACAGTGAGCTGATCAAGAGAAATCAAGGTGTATAGTGGTGGTCCCTAAGTTACGAATTATTGCAACAAACCAACTCTTTGGAACCATGTATAGAGAGAGCACATCGATTGAGAAGCAATGTGACGCCTGCAAACGGATGACCTGAGAGCACTTATGTACTCTGATTGCACTGACAATATCGCATTTTTCCATTGATCCCGAGCCCAAATTCTCTTTCTCGCAGAACGAGAGGGAAAAAAAGGGAGCAAAGTCCTCTCCTCTTCTTTTGGCACGGCCTAAAGGTCTATGTCACACTGAATTCTAAGCGGGAAGGTATTCTCTCGCCTGCTCAGTGAATAGCCCTATTGGGACATGCTCACTCTGTGTCAGATAGGCGCAGTTGGACTTGAAGGCCATGAAAGACATCCGGGAGGGAGGGGCAAAAAGGTTTATGGCGGTTCTTGCTTCAAATTGTTGCATTTCAATTGCCTAAACCTGAAGATTTCACAGTTGATGACAGAAGTGATGCTCGACGAGTCAACCGTAAACCTCAGAGTCCCTTTTTTGTAGAAGTATCCAAGGATTTAACCAGAAGACATACTAGCACCAGAATTACAAGTTCTTTGTTGCCATACTCAAGTTGAACATATTCAAGTATTTCAACAATGCAAATTACAGCCAGCACATATCAAACTGATGAGATAAAAGTAAAAAGAAAACGAAACAAGTTATGTTTGATGAAAACCTTCATGCAGTTAGTACCAGTATTCAAGAAAAAATCTAATCCTGTGGAAATAAGTCTTACAGAAAGACGAGGAAGCAAAGCTGTGAGGTTGCCAGACAATTGTTCAAGGGCTACAGCAGGAGGAAGAGTACTTTCAATGTTGACTGTTGCCATCTTCACAGGATCACCTGGTGCAATAAGTTATTCCTCAGTTAGAGCAGTAAGAACAACTAGAAATAGGAAAAGGTAGCACCAAATTTCAATAGAGACACTAAATAATGCAGCCAATAAACTACTCGTGAGCATAAGGAAACAGAAATCACAAAAGGTTGCATTTGCAAATAAAGCATATGATTAATCATCAAACAATGAAAAACTAATGGCAGCTGTTTCCAAAAATGTTTACACTGTTCATGAAAAAGCATAACATGAGATGCATATACAGAAAATGGAACAGGATCCATTTAGGCAACAATGAATGCAGTTTGACCCAGGGATTCCTTTTTGTGCTTGATTCCCAAATGGTTCTGCTTCTAAGGAGTGAAATAGAAATCCGAATGGCAAAAAGAGTACCACCAAGTTTGCTAACTAGAAAGTCCACACTGATTATGTCTGTTCTTGCGGAAGCAGTGGACTATCTCCCTCGGGGTCTCATTTATTATTTTTTTTTATTGGCCCCTCGGGGTCTCATATTAATACTATCCCAAAGACCTGTGTTACTAACACAATACGTTCTGAATGCAATCGGGGGTAAAACATAGTTAGAGGCTACTATATTCATTAATGAAATCAGCTTCTTTAAATCAACTTGGCATTAAGAATATCAGCAGGGAGTTATAAAGTTGCTAATGCATGGAGAAGCTAGAATGTCTCTAGGAATCAGTATTCAATCTATTTAAATCTCAATGTCTCTGTTTTATCTCAAAGTCATCAATTTTTGCCTTGGAAGTCGTACATTTATATTGTGTCAAAAATAAGTGACTGCACCGTTCTCTATCAAATACATCTTGCAGAAGCAACTACATTGTCCACTACAAAGTCAGCTTGTAAAATGGTAGTAAGTGATAAGAATAACCGTTCTCTTTTAGCTTAAGCTTTTGGAGCATTTGGTAGTGAAGAAATGAGTACCCAGCATGCCCAACTCATACCAGCAGGCAGCAGGTAGGTTTCGCCTAGGCCATGGCTTAGGACAACACATCCTAGGTTCAAAACTCCTTGGCATTACCCAATGCATGTGGATTCTGGATCATTGTATGCATCCACAGGAATAAGTTCAATTAGTATTGGGCCACGTACACTGTAATATGACAAGAAAAAATGAAAAAGGGGGCATTTCTTAAACCGATAAGGTGTTCAGTAATCAAATCTCGTCTCAAAAATAGGCAGGGGACATAACTTTTGGAGTAAAATATAGCATGTACTAAAAGAATCATTATTTACCATCTCAAAAATCACATATTAGCCACAACCAATGAGAATAATCTGACTATAATACTCAAAAATGTTTCAAACAAGAAAGTCCAATCGTTATTAAAATATTTCGTCTTGCGCTGTTCAAAAAAAAAAAATTCGTCTTGCAATCAACCAATCTAAACTTCTTGAGAAAACACTTGATACAAAATCTTAGATGAATTTGGTACACAACATTGCGGCATTCTTCTACATCAACCGGTCGATCTTTATCACAAAATGTTAGGCAATCACTAGGTCCGTCCCCGTGAAACAAATAGCTTACAAGGAACCAAAAGCCCATGGTCCCAGAGTCTTAAAATGGATATCGTGTCCTATTAACTGGCTCTAAACTACAACTTGGGTAACGAGCCTGTGGAGAAAAGTGCGGACAAAGAATGTTTGGTTCTCATTCCTTTTTCCAACATGCAGCTTATTCAATTGCATGTGGTTGTCGTCTGATTCATACAGTGTACTCTTCGGAGTCTCTGTGGTTTGTAGGTCAATTCATAGTTGCACATCGTGCTACGAAGCTTCTGTGCGTCCAAACAATTCATTGTAGACAAAGTTCCCTTTTCTCTTCAAAAAAAGAGAGAGGCATAGTTGCCTTTCAAATAAATTTATTGTAGATAGAAGCACCGTTTAGGACACTACCTACACATTTCCTTCCTTCTTTCTTTCTTTTGGTCGTTAGGTGGGCACAACAATAGTGTTTACTTTTTAAAAAAAACAAAATTGTTAGGAACAACAGTCACAAAATTTCAGTATCTCCTAATGCTACTGATTTATAAATCCCCCGTTGTTAGAGCAGGTGAATAGTCAAGTAAAATAAAGAAATATCAGTGTTATTATGAAGGTAATATGTAATTTACAAAGTAGGCTAACTAACAAGATAACTGTAATTTTAAATCGAATGGAATTGGAAAGTCAGATGCAACAATATAGGTTTGTTAGTGTTCGATGCAACCCATGTTTCCAACAGCATGGGTTTGGTTTGGGCATCATTGAACCATGCTCAACCCTCTAAACCTCACTTTTCATACCAATTTCATCTTCTGATGGCCAACTGCTACTTTTTGCATAACCAGGAAAGTAGTGCGGATTTTCATATTAATAAATGGAAAGTGAACAAAACATATAACTGAATTCATTTGCTAAAAGCCGAGTCAAGATTAAGATTTAAAATCTAATGAATTAACCATAAAAGAAGCACGACAAGAAAAAACTCAAGACTATAACCAATTTCTGAAGTTCACATATTTGCACAAAGGCTCGCTACGTAGAAGATTTTTATCATATCCACACAAACTAATCAACTCATGTGCCACGACTTGCAAGCCAGACAAATAAAAAAAATTGGTGCATTTTTATAGGCATTAACTACAGCGTTAGTTTTCCGAAGATTTCAAAGCAACAGATCATATACCCATAACAAAGCTAAGGAGGTAAGGAACTGTCACATGAAGTCCATCGGGCAAAGCCTCCAACAGGGGAAACAAAGGTTGCAGCTGTGACCTGCCAAAAGAAGTTGCTGAAAATGATGGTTGAAAATATCAGTAACCAGCACAAAAAATGGGCTACCAGCAATTCAACCATAAGCTATTGGCAAACGGTTAGTTGTCTAAAATCTCTAACCAATAGCTAACCTGGATTGGCTAATACTACTACCAGATCGATGGTAGGATTATGAGCAGCGACAGCAAGTGCTAGGCATCCCCCAAAGGAATCGCCCACCAGATATATTGGCTTATTTGGAGAGGAAACATGCTCAAGCCTCACTGTTTCTCCAACAAATTTCACCAAATCTACATACAAAACCAGGATCAAACAACAACATCCAGATATGGCCCAACGTTGATCGACAACATTGTGTCTATTCCTTTGAAAGATTGAATGGAATGTTCACAAAAGCAAATAAAATGCACTCCACGTAAGTAAGTAATATTGAATAGGGACAAAGGACGTTCAAAAACCAAGCCTGAAAATATCAAACATGACAATACAAGCCACATTGTTCAATTATCATCACCAACACCAATCTATTAGCCTGGGCGGCCTCTCCACACAATTGATATTGAATTAGATGCTTAAACATGACAGTTATGCTTTCGCTTGTGGAAATGACTCTTGATTGACTGCCCCATTGTTTGTCCCTTCAATCAGTTTGTTTTTGTTGAATAGCTTGATATACATCGTTGAGCCCATTTCCTAATAGCTTATGCTTTTGGGACTACTGGTAGCTTAACATGGTATCAGAACTCAAGTTGTTAGAGGTTCCCCATTTGCATTATGCTTCTCCCCTTCGTATTATGTTTCGCTCTATCTATGAAAATTTGCATCTCCGCATGCAAGATAGGGTTGCACATGAGGGAAGATGTTGAATAGCTTGATATACTTTGTTGAGCCCACTTCCTAACCGTTTAAGCTTTAGGACTATTCGTAGCTTAACAGTTGCGTGGTGTGATCCCTGTATGTCATGGATCCTTTGTTTACCCCTCCACATACGAGTTTGGGGTTGCATGCGCAGGGGATTATTAGAGCTTGTCTCACATTGGTTAATGATCACTTGCAAAACTAGTATCAAACTTCAGATGGCAAAATGGCGAAAGAATAACAAAGCAAGGTTCAAAACCTATGAGGAAAATACCAGAACCATCTTTATTTGACACTAGCAAGCTCGTAGGAGAAGGAAGAATTTTGTTCCAATCATCTCATATTCTCTCATAGTTTCTCATATTCCATTCCATAGCCCTCAAACCTTTCTATTTCCATGACTCAATATCAGATAATTTTTTGCTTGGAAGTACACAAAAGACCCTTACATGTATCACTCGTGCTAATTTCTCTAATTTAATCTTTGTCTCTTAGAATTTTGCGGGAAATCATCAAGTAGCTCAAGTAAGATTGCAACTCCATAGAACAAACAATACTGAATAGATCTTGGCGCCTACCAGTTCTGGGCCTTCTGGCACAATTTGTTCATACCAGATTTCACAATCGATGGAGAAAACTAATTGTTATTTCTCTTGCTAGAATAGGTTCTTGATATTGCATTACCTCTCACACATATTCTATGGGCTTTAAGAACTCAAATTTAGGACGAATAATTTGTGGAAGTTTACCACGAGGCGTATGGGCTATGATTCCTCTTTGTTTGATGTGGACTATTTGGCATGAGAGGAATTCTAGATGTTTCGAAGGGGTGAAAAAGCCTTTGTCTAAAATTAAAAGTTTTGTGGTTAGTAGTTTGTATAGCTGGGACAAGGGAGAATGTAATCCCTCCCCTGATCATTTTCTAGAGTGGTTTGAGTTGTTCTTTTTACTATGTGGTGTATAGGGCCTTTTTGTCTTGGTGGCCTTTTTTGTATACGGGTGGCATTCCCTTAATGCCTTCTTTAATATAATTATTTACTTATCAAAATAAAAATCTGTTGGTTCTATTCCCCAATACAATCGAACCCCGTAGGTTAGTTGCTAGTTTCATAATATCAAGTTAATGGGATGAAATTCTATAACTTAACACCTGCACAACTGAAGTAAGTTTCTAAGTGCTTATTCAACAAAAAGTTTATATGGGCTTCTACATGCTAAATCAACAAACCATCTCTTCTATAACCTATCAAGACCAGCTAGAGGGTTCTCAATTACACAATTTAGCTCTCCCTAGTAGCACAATTGATAAAACTGACATAGATGACATAGCAGGAAGTTTCGACAAAGATTTCCAAGAGAAGAGAAAACCAGATTTAAGGACCAACAGACCTTTGCGATCTACATCTTCTGTTCACCAACAAACACATCCTAGATCCTATCAATTTGAACAAGCATTGTGTGCTGCCAGTGGTGTGGTGCGGGTTCGAGTCATGGGAGTCAGAAGGTCGCCTACCAACTACCCCTTCCAAACACTGACACCCTTCTATAAGCAGGAGACTTGTGCACTTGTACAAACGCCAACACACTAACACAATAAAGCATGACTGGCCTTACATTGTCTAATAAAACTTGCGCTTCAAATAGACACGCATAAAACAACCATGTGACGCTCAAAAGAGGACTCCATTTGTTCAACCCAGATGAATTCCCGGCCTTTCTGTTTTGTCTACTTTTACCCACAATCAAAAGCTGGATGCAGAATATTATCACTTCAGTGAAAATCTTGCTCTCGAATGACTACTATCTAGTCCATTGTTCTTGCCAGAATTCATTAATGTTTCTACTAAGCAACTAAAACTGTAGTAGGAGCTTTATGCAGCTAGAGCAAGTATCCTCGCTTTTATTCAGCAAGTACATTATGTATAACCCACTGCACCACATTGGCCAAACCCGTTTAGTATTTTACATGTACAAAACCAGATTTTTAACAGATCGGTTCAGTGAAAGAAAACCCAAAAAACGAGATGAAGTGATGAACGGACTTCATGGAAGGAGGAAATCAATAGAGAGACAAATATATGCTTTTATATGCAGCCATATTTTACAAGCTGAGGGGTGATAATTTCAGAAATCATTTCTCCATTTAGAAAAAGTAACTAATCAAGCCACATATATAGGAAATCAATTTTCTAACAAAATAAATAATTTAACATATGGAAATATGTTGATATACTAGCAACAGAGAAACTTTTATAAAAAGCACAAGTTAATACTGAGCAATAAACTAGAAACTATGGAAGCCTAAGACCTTCAAATGGTGTTCGGTCATAAACAGGAATATGCAGGCATCGAACTTCAAAAGCTCTGCATTCAAAGCAATCACAAGTTAGGAATTCTAACTACAAATAAGTAAAGAACAGAATAAATACTTGGCTTATATTGAAACTCTAAGCAGGACAATGAAATCCACAAGACGGGAACTTAGTTTGACCAGCACATGTGCAGATTCTCACACAATGAACCAAATGGATACAAAAGAAAATAACACGAACAGACCTTGCTATATGAGCTTTCATCAAACCTTAGCCAATCCTTCCTTACATTCGAGATGCATGTATGCATATATACAAACTTGCATAGCAGCTCCCTAATATGCACACACATGTATATAAATACACAACACTCGCGCAGATTTAAGTAGCATTTGTGCAATAAAATATCACAATATTAAATCAATGAAGAGACCTCATTAATAATTTGAAATTGATCTTGCGGGAGAATGAAATGAAAGAAGCTCCATAGCCTAACATTATGTTAAATCTGAACCAAAAATATCAACTCTTATGAATTAGAAGTACTGATGGAATTAATAACCGGGTTACTAGTACTGTGATATTTGGAGCTTTTCATAAGTTCTATTTGAAAAATACAGGATACATAAGCAAAGTAACCTAGTACAATGGAACAAATTGAATTGTAAAAGAAGTATGTAACAAAGACATGGGGAATAGAGAATAGCAATGGGATTCAATGGTCAAATTGAACAATTCACTTTCATGGTACAACTTTAACTGACAACCCATTTAGGCTCCATCTGTTTCATGTGACAGGTTTATATCTAGAGTCATTCTCATTCTAGACAGTGTATCGTTTACTACCATAGTGACGTAGTAGCTACAAGAATGGCAGAAGTAACTGATAAACCCAGCATTTCAGCAAACTAGCACCAGCCACCAACATTTGCACATGAAAGGGACGATGAAAACATAGATACATGTTTCTTTCCCATGAATAACAGAAAGGGCAAAGTCCACTTTGACCCCCTGTGGTTATCACCATGTGCGGATACCCCCCTCATGGTTCAAAACTGAGCACATAACCTACCTGTAGTTTTGAAAATGTGCGGATAGACCCCTTGCCGTCATGTTTTCCATCCATATTAACGGACACAACATTAAAAGACCGATATACCCTCATCATGTCCCTTGATTCTTC
>JAOTQK010000020.1:16119071-16134566 GCA_025642025.1 Rhododendron ferrugineum
AGTAATTCTCTTTCGTGTCACTAAGAAGAGGATCATATACTACACACTAATGAATCGATTTAGTGTTTGAGCCACTAACTAGCAAGTGCCTTAGGCATGGGCAATTCCAACCAGGGTGTGCAGTGCCGTAGGCACGGGTAAGCACTAGTAAGAATATAAAGTTGATGTAGATAATATGTATGTGGGATTAAAGTATAAGAATATAAAGTTGTGGGAGCTGATGATGTAGTTATATACTTGAAGGGTGGGTGTGTGAATTGGCATATATAAGGATCAAAATATCACGGAAGATTATTCTTCCCCTGTACGCCTCTCTTTCTCTCGTTCTCTCGTCTCTCTCGGCCTCTCACTCTCTCTCATCTCAAGCCCACAAGGATTTAGCCATTTTTTCTACATATATTCACGTTCTAGGTCTTGGATATTGCTTACTCTAGCTCGGAGGTGGTGTATTTCGGTTGATTTCAAATTTGGAGAGTTAGGGTTTTGGCTTAGATCTTTGGGTTTTGCTCAAAACCCTTGAGGTAGGAATTTCTCCTCTCTCTTTATGTGTTTATGTGTTGATTTGGTGTAATTTTTAGTGTATGATCTTCCATTTTGAGTTGGGTTGAAATCTGTTATAAACCTGAAATTCGTAATCGACTCGCATAGTATTGCATAATTTCCAGGGGTTCTGCACCTAAAACCTTTTATCACATGTTGATGTTGAAGAATGGACACGGGTGCTATTAGGATTGGTCCAATTTAGGTTTTCGATTAATTTTACTTATTCCCGCGTAGAATCTGACAGCACCGGCGGACTGTTTGGGGATTAAGTTATCGTAATGAGAACAAGTGGGTGGATTGGGATTTTCTTAAAATTGGATACTTTCACAAAACTATAAAAGATTAAATTTCTGAAATCTTATCTGAAGATAGTTCATGAAGAAATGAAAACTTGTGAAGCGAAATAGTTGAATTCTATGGAATCAAAATATTTTCTATTACGATTATGGATTGGAGTTGTCTTGTACAAGTTTGATATATATAAGCGTTTAAGAAATTTGACAAGGTTATTGTTAGTACTTGCAAACTGTACCTATAAGAAAAAAAAATGTTTAGATGATGAAAGTTGAATGAGAAGGTCGAAGGAACTATGGAGTCTAAAATGTCTAGCATGTTTGTCGTATTGATGATTATTTGGTAAAATATTTAGTATGAATGCCCTTGGATATATGTATATGTATGTATATATATATATATATATTGTAAAGTTATGTGATAAATGTGACACGGTCAGAATTTCTCACTCTCTTTGTGTTTATAGGGTGATAAGTGCATTGTTTGGTTTTGGGATAGTTGTACTTGGTTTGGGTGAAAAAAATTGTTGGACTTGAAACTCAAAACGCTAGGTACCTATCGGGAAAACTTGTCATTTTCTTTAATTGATTGTCGTGAACTATGAGATGGTTTGGTAAATGTGATTGATACGTGTTGAGATGTGTGAAAGTGAACCAATGATGATGTGGTAGGATATATGAATTTCAAGGAAAGGTTTGGGAATAAAATGGACTATGAATAGTGAAATGAATGGTTTGCTTAGACTTCGATTGTCTTGACTTACTTTCATTTGATTGAGTTCTGATACGATTGATTGACACATCGGGTTACGTTATTGACAGATGATGAAACTATTAAATTAATGGGGTGAAGTGGTTGTAGCAAAGGAATTGGGAGACGGATGTTTTAATGCAACGCAAGGGATGGTAATGCAAAAACTCAACTAATGGGTGATATTTTACGGCAACGCAAGGTAATGCAGACAGCAACGCAAGGGGTGGTAATGCAAACAACAACGCAATGGGTGGTAATACAGTTGTGAGTAAGAGGCCTTTGATGTAAATTGTGAAATGATGTCGATGTTCATACTATGATTGCATGTCACAGTTATTAAATATGGAATTTGTGATTCATGAGGAGAGTTGGAAAAAAAAGTGGAAGGTTTTAATTGAAAATTATTTTGATAACCAATAATGTGGAATTAAGAAAGAATGGAGTATTCATATGAGAAACTATGAACTTTGAATTAAAGTTAGTACGCTGGATCGCTTGAGATATCGATACTTGTCTTCTTCTCTTCCTTATAACCTTCCCAATTATTGTGACTTGTTGTTATGATATCGGTGTAGAAATTTGTTAGATACTTGAGATGCGATATATGCATTATGAAAGGTTCATATTGGTACTTGCATTTTAGACTTATAATGGAAACTAAAAAAAAAAAAGAGGGAGATTTCGGGAAGTCAATAAAACCAAGATTGAAGGAAAGGTGTGCATGTGTGTAAAGGTGGGTAAATCTTGACTTGTTGACACTGAAATGACGGGGTGGTATAGAGGGATACGATGGAGGATACAGTGGACATTAGGTTGAGAATTTAAAAGATTGATTGGGTAGACGTGTGAGTATCTTTGCTGTTATGGTGTGGTATTATTCGACGTGTCATTGCCTGCTTTAAGTTCCTCTTCTATATGCTTAGTGTGAACATGTTACTGAGAGTTTGGCTAGTGGAACAAGAAAAGAGAGAAAATAGTTTGTTAAAGAATTTGGATTACTTTGAAAAGATAATAACAAGAATGGATATTGGTGACAGTAAGTTGAGTTTTTGGGATAAAGACGTGCGCGTGTGGGTATAAATGTTGACGTGTGTAAATTTTCCCGTAGTAATGAAAGTGTTGGAGGTAATTCTTTTTGTCAAACATCGTTACTTTTATCAAATTATTTTCTTGGCAACTGTCATCTCATTTGCACATAAAGTTTGTTAGAGATTTACCTACTGAGCTAGTGTAGCTCAACCCTTCCATTTTCAAGTACCAATCAAGGTGTATAGCGTGGAGTGCCAGAGTGCATTGCCGGAGATCTTTAAACGTTTATATTGAAAGAATTCTTTTATCATCTTGTAAACTATATTTTGGGAGATGAATTTGTAACCTCATTTGTCTACCCTTGGATTTTGGAAAAAGAATTGTATTGATGCATAACTTTCATTGCTTTACACTAACGCTGGGTGTTCTCCTTCCTTACTTATATTCCTTGCAGTCGTATGTGCTTCTATTTCTGTAGCAAGAAATAGAAAATCAAACTCTACGTTACTGAAAGCATAGGTTATCGAAATGGTATAATCTATTCTGCTATGAGTTACTTGCCTTTGCTCTATATGGAACTTCATTGCGGCATAGTATTATGTAATGTAGTCCTAATATGTGCTCTGATTAATTGGTCATCTCAATCCTAAGCATGAATTGTGAATTCATGGCTGGGTAAATTAATCTTTAGTTGGTTATGCATGAAATGTATACTCTACCCACTAATTATGAATTGTCACACTTCCCTATATGCATCATGGTGAATCGGAATAATTATTCTCCATTTGTGATGGTTATATTATTCTTATACCTGGATATATATAGTTTAGCAGTAATGTCATTATTGAAGGAATGAAGTACTAGCTTGCACATATTTTGATCTTTACAGTGCATTATGTGTGTGACTGTGAGAAACGCTCTGTAGGCTATAGACCTTGTATTATATGGTGGTCCTGATACTAGTGTTAGTGTTTGTGTTATAAACAAATTATTAAGGCGATGGAGATTCGAAGATCTACGTATTGTACGTAGGAAGTTCCAAGCAAATAGAATGGTAGGTTGAATATTTCTAAAGTACGTTTAGTGATGATTTTCATTTTAAAAAAATGTATCATAACAGAACGTTGTCTGCATTATCCTATTTTTGCATAAGCAGTACTGTTGTATGTGGGGGTTTATTTACAGCTGTAATTGCAAAATAATATTGGAAAACATTGAATGGCTTCAACCTAAAAAATGTTCGTAAATGCTGGTAGAAGTCACATAATTGGATGTCAAGGCATAACTAATTGTTATTGTGCGATAACTCTTTGTCAGTTGGATGTTTCAGTCTTTTTAAGCGCCACATGTTGATAAACTCATCATCGATGTTTCACTGCAATTTTAGCCAACATATTATCATGTTCTTATGCTGATTAAATATGTTGCCCATTGTAAGGAATTTACCAAGTTCACATCCATAAGAACTCAAGCACTTGCCTTAGTCCTAAACCTCTCTGGTGGTTGCAAATTTGCAATAAGAAAATAGACAATATGCCGTGCAACATTTTGGTTCAGTGTCATATCTAGATTGAGTAATTTGCTCCTGCTTTTTGGGTTGGTTAGGGCTACAACAAAGAAGACGGTTGTTTTGTTCTCTTTTGTGGTTTTCTATGTTGGAGAGGTAATTTTCCGTTGGTTTTCAATTTTTACGATTTGTGCATTATATGGTAATATAGTTGTACGTTTGCTTTAGAATTGCCGCTTTAAATGATGCATGTATTCCATTTTTGGTGTCCCTAGGATCTTTAAATCACACAATGCTCTGGATTTTACAACATGTTACTAAATCATGACGCTTATAAGGCAGCTACATAGGTTCAGAAAAGCTTTATTTTTTTTTAGTAAAAAGAGTTTTAAGAATCAGTAATAAAAGTAACAGAAGCCACATAAACCGCCACTTAAACCGCCACTGAGGTGTGAAGAAAGGACAATGAGCAAGGTAGAGGGAAAACGAAGGAAAAAGAAAGGAAAGAAAAAGGGAAGATGAGACAGAAAATTGGGACAAGTAATTCTATTAAAGTTATCGTGGGTAGGCACTAACTAGGTAGTAATTACGTTTTTCCTTTTTCATGTACCCTAATAGATTTTTCCACGTTGTCTTTCTTGTTCATTTTATCTTATATATAGTAGGGGATACAGATTTTCCTATGTTGGATTTCCTTTGTCATCTTGTATGTGTGTGCACTAGCTGAACACTTTGATTGTCCTTTGGATTTTAATAGTTAAAATCAATTGAAGGATGATGACAACTATGCTCCTTACAGACTCGATTTTCCAATGCTCAAGATAAGTATCAGTGAATCCTCTATCTAATTTTCTCTATGTTTTCTTTCACATGATTTACATTCGATTGTTTTTTGATAAAAGCCACTACATGCAATGTACAATTGGAGGAACTCGCTTAAAATCGATGATTACTGAACTACTGTGAACGTATAAGGCTATGACTTAGTATAAAATGCTTTGGAATATGTTGCTTTCATCATTGTCTTGGTGAGTGATTTTAAAGAATTGGTGTCGAAGTCGTAAAACTATTGTGTTTGTCTGTTTCCATGAATAATTGTATTGCTTGGTATGTCTGAGTTGATTTTAAGGAAATAAGAGAATAACATGATTTCAAAGAAGCTAATATTTTTTTTGTTGCATTTGGAGAGAGACGAGAACAAAGAGTTATTAGTAAAAAAAACTCCATTTTCTGCTTGATTACTGAAGAAGAAAAATATTGTAGGCAAGGCTCATTTAGTTGGCATTCACATTAAATTCCATGAAAAATTCAAGATCAAAACACATCATAAAAGCTCAAGTTCTGTATGGGGTCATATACTAATGAGTAATGAGTGATATCAAAAAGTGGTAGTTATTCTCCAAGAAATACTTTTTTAGGCTGTGGGTCTCACAAGTCTTGGATACATATATCTGCTCTGCTGGTATTTGATTAGGAGCTGGAAATTTGCTTATGTCATTTATATTTCTTCGTACTCTTGCTGGCAGATATTCTGTATCTTGTGAGGTATATACGTTATACATAAATGCTGTTTTGATTGCTAGAAGATGATTCCGAATGGATGCTTCTTGGTCACTCCGAGTATTTCCCCGAAGGTATTCAACTCAAAGTCTCATTTCTCGGGTGCATATGGTGTCATCCTTGTAGAGACCCATATTTTACAAAAAAGGTTTAGAGGTTTATAAATGCTAGTATATTGTATAAATGAGAAATTTTGAGTTTAATTGATTTGGGGCCCAAACGATAGGATTGTAAAATTGAGGGAGTGCGAGTGCAATTGGTTTGTGTGCAAGTATATAAGGGGTGTGTGTGTGTTGTAGGAGAACAAATTCTCCCATCGCTCTCTCTCGGCTCTCACTCTCTCCCTTTCCCTCACCCAAAAACTTCATCAATCACTTGAGAACCCATGAAGATCAACCTTCAATCCATCATATAACCGCGGTACGAGCCTTGAATCGCGTGGGATTGTGCTAGAACTCGTTCTTGGAGGATTTGGAGCTTGGAAAGCTAGGACTTGCTTGTGGATCTTGGGTTTCGGCCTTGGAAGCTTGAGGTAGGGATTTCTTGCTCATTCTATATGTTTATGAGTGATTTATGTGCTTAATCATGCCTTTGATCGTCGTGTTTTATTGCTGAGTTTGTTCTCAAAAATCTGGTAAATCGCTGCTCGAAGCACCGTCGTATCGATACGGGCTTTTTGCCGTATCGATACCATAAGAAAACTGTAGCTTTTGAACTTGCTGATTTGATTGTTGTATCGATACGGCCATATTGGTTGTATCAATACCAGAGCCTTATGAGCAGTTTTGTTCCTCGCTGCTCTTACTCCAATTGTTTTGAACCCCGGATACTTCTAACACCTTTTGGACACCTCTAAACCTATTTCAAGCATGCTTAATTGAATTCCTTTGGGTTACTTAAGTTATCCTCGTTCCGTTGGTTTTTTCGTTATTAGAGAAACAGTAGTATCTTACTAGATAAAAGCTTAATTGAAATGCATCTTATGAGATTGATGGTACTTTAGAATGATTGTGGCATGAGGTGATGTACGCTATAGGTGTGTTTGGTGCTATGACTTGACGTGTCGAATGGTGGGACAGAAAAATGTATTGTAGTGAGGTTATCGAATATCGTAGACTATAAGGTATGACGTGGGGCTCGTAGTTGGTCGATAAGGGTTGCAAAGTGGTCCGGAAGAGAATAGGGTAACTCGTATCTTCGTGCCTTGTCTTGATTGATTATCCTAGGTTCCTTTAGCACTCGTTCTATAGATTCTCATTTAGAACCTAGCTGGTGGGGTGTCGTGAATTTGTTGTGGTTTCGGTACGTGATGTAGGGTGTCATAATAGACTTAAAAAATATTTATCAATGAACAATGGCACATGTTTACGAGTTTGTATTATATTGTGTGATGACGAATGAAAGAATGTGACTTTGGAAAGTGTTGTCTTCTTGTATACGAATTGATAATGTATGCGTGTTCGTGTGAGTTGATAATTTTGAACTGAGGGTCCTACAACGCAAGGTGTGGTAATGCAGAAACCCAGGTGGAGAGAATTCACGGTAACGCAAGGTGTGGTAATACAGTTGAATGTCTCACATGATGAAGGAAGTTATGATTGATTATAGAAGTTCATGTTGTTGTTTGGGCTGTGTATTGCTTGAGATTGTAAATGTTGAAAAGAGGAATAAACAAATGATTCCATCAAAGTTTTAAAAAGGAAGAAGTTTGGTTTTGAAGAAAGGATTTTTATGAAAAATCCTCCGGTATTCCTGAGCGAATCAATGGTTCCGGTATTTGGGCACAAATCAACGGATTCCGGTATTCAAGCTCGAATCAACAGAGCTTGGCTCGTTAAGGTCGAGCGTTTTCTCGAAATTATTTTGGTAACCAAAAAGGAATGTTCGCGTTATAAAAAAAAGGGGGGGGGGGGGCGGACTTGTTATCGAATTGTTAGAAATGAGGAAGATGATTGTGACGTTCATCAAGGAGTCTTAAGATGGTTTGGGAAATTGTCGCGAGTTATTTAGATTGATGTGTACCTGATGCTACCCCTAGTTTGATGTATGAACGGTTAAGGATGTCTTTAAGATGTATCGAAATCCGTAGTCATAGTTTGTCGGTTCATTGTGGTGCCATTTGTATCTCATATCCGCTTATTGGAACTCATTCATTCAAGGTGCATACCTCATCACATTTCCATAAAGCTTGTGTAAAGATTTATCTACTGGGCTAGTGTAGCTCAACAAAATCCTTCTTTTCAGGTTCAAATTCCGGTCAATAGCTCGCTTGCATTGGGTGTTTGGATGAAGAAGAATACTTTTTGGAAGCTAGCTTCATTAGTTACTTAATCATCTTCTAATGATCACCCTTTTGTTAAAGATGGCTTTGTAACTATAAAAAAAAAAAAAAAAACTTTTGAATTTCTTTGACCAAATCGTTTGTAATCCAATAACTTGTTCGTAACTGTACTTAAGTTTAATTTTGGGTCGGAGTGCCAAGTTGTATTTCCTTTGATCTTGGGGATTCAATTTGTAAATTAAACAGGTGGAAGATTCTTTTGGGTATTACCTATGATATGCGAGAGACTTTTATTTAAAATGAATTATTTATGTTGAAAATCGAGGGCGTGACAAATTGGTATCAGAACATTAGGTTTGAATACCTAGAGACCGTGGGGAGACTTAGTCTCATGGGTTAAAAAAAAAATCATTGCATATTTTAACAAAGACATGTGTGTGCTTGCATGACTGACATGTGTTTGCTGAATTGGCATTGCATTGATGGCAGCATGAAACAGTAGAAAGCTAATACTCATTTCTGAGAAAAAAAGAAGTTTGACCTCCTTGTATTGGCTATGGTTGCGACCGTTGTTATTGTTATCGTTACTGTTGGTAGTTTTTGGTCTTGAGCCATTTGTGGTAAGGTACCCTTTTAGATGAGATGTTAGGCGGGAAAGAATTTGAAAGGCTGAGATTGTTGTAGTGGGTATGCGTAGTGGTAGGCGAGGTTAAAATGTGAAATCACTCAAAACCAAACGAAATAATTGCATTTTTAATAGGACAAAAAAATGTACAAACCTGTACAATTAGAATATAAAAAATGCAAGAGTGAGCATAATCCTAAAAATGCGTATTAGTAAAAATATTAAACGAGATTTTACATAATACCGAAAGGAATATCGTGATAATGTAAATTTAATCTAAATAAAAAATCTCAACTTATCCAGCTATTGGGGGTTTTCTATGGTCAAACCAACCTTATTGTTTTCAGAATAAATTTTTTTGACTTAAGAAAAATAAAATAATATATCTCGCATGGGCCCATGCAATTTATGTAAACGGGATATTTAAATATAAAATAATTTAATATGCTAAGTTGAAAGTGAGATTGGGTACAAAGCTAGTACACATGTATCAATTAAAATCTTAAGTAACATCAACCGTTCAACCCAACTAGAATATCCGGTGTGTGGCCTAAAGTGACAATCTAATTACATTCTATTCAGTAACATGATGAGAGAGAGGGAGAGAGAGCGAGAGAGAGTAATGGAGTGAATGAGAGAACTTCCCTTAAAACCGTTGAAGCTGAATGAAGACCAAGGCCAAAGTATCCATCAAAATATTCAAACTTTTATTCGACGAAACTGCAAAAATAGAGAGTTTAGAAAAATTCTTTTGAATGTTAGTGAAATTAAAAAATTTACCAAACCAAATCATAATACAGAAAGAGAGAGAACACTTCCCTTGAAACAAGTGTAGACACCCCAATCCGGACCTCGGAGGTTCTTTAAACACCCCGATGATGAAATAAAAAAAAAATACCTTTGAGAGCTTGAATGAAAGACTCCCTCAGCCCTAAAGCCAAGTCCACCCCAAGAGCCCAAAAGCCCAAAAGCCTAAAACCTAGATAAACCTGAGAGCCCTGGACTGAACCTACAACGCCGCACCGAACACTTCTACATCGCACAGTGTAATAGAATTCATTACATCGCACGCGGTCATGAGGTTAACCGCACGGCATTACAAGTAAAGTTCCGACTGGCTCAGAAAGCTGTCGGCCACGCCCACTTGAGCCACAGCTACAAAATGGTTTAGCTGAAAAGACACTTCTAGCCCGCCCAAGAAATACCTCCACCCTTTGAATTCAAAATCCTTGGCTCTTGCCTATAAATACACCCCTCCACTCAAGAGAAAGGGGTCCCTTGGTCCCTAATCATTTATTTTTCTCTCATCTTGCTTTCACACCCATTCTCCACTTCCAAGCCTTAAGAATGTGGCTCTAAAAACATTCTCAAAGCATTTGCCTTCTCAAAGACACCCATTTTTTTCCTCACCATCAAAAGTTAGTAAGATACTAACTTTGAGACCTCATCCACCAAAACAGCTAACAACCACTCACACTCATACTCATCTTTTCTCATCCGATCTTATCTACACTCATCCATCTCCGTTCAAGCTCAAGATCAAAGGTAAAACCCAAGTTTCCTTGGGCTAGGCCCTGTCTTGGCACTGAGGGGACTTTTCTGTAGTTAGGCTTAACCCCTTTTGGTTGAAGACTGATTTGAAAACCATTTTCAGAAACTAAAATAATCACTGTACTGGACAGGCCACGCTGCACGGTGTTCTGATGCATCGCGCGACGTAGTATGTCCAGGCGCACGGTCTTTTCGTCATTTACTGTTTATTCGTCCAAGCTGTTTGGATCATGATCGTCTTTCATCAGATATGTTTGTTTTGCTACTATCAGTGCTCTTAAAAATGAGACCATATTCACAAGCCATGTTTTATTTTCACTAAATTGGGTTTTTCTTGATCATCTTGAACGATCAAAGGCATTAAAAGTTGTTTACACTTATGGCTTGAAGAAATGGTATTGTTCCCGAATAAATCAGTAGTTGTATACCTTCTGATGTCTTTAAATAAATGACGCACGTGGTATACGATATGTCGGGCGTCGTTCTGAGTATTGGTGACAGTCCGATAGCAAAGCAGGTAAACCGCACGACATATCATAAGGCCGTGCGCGGCATTATGGTAAGCCGTGGGATGATGGTTCTGATCTTGACAGTTTGCTGATTAGTTATTTCGTTATACAGCATCATACTCTTATCATTCTCGTACAGTGAGCACCACGTGCACGTTCACGTGATATATCTTCCCATATCCCTCTCCCCTTTACTTGTTTATTAAAGAGTTTGGTTTTCTAAAAGATATTCAAAAAATTCCCTTTTGAAAATGCTTAGTAGAGACCGGTTTTACAGGGCGAGCGGGGTGCTTTTTCAACAAAACCTTCCCCGCTCGTAACGTGGTTCCCGAACCTAAAATCTCAACGTTTTCGCTAGACCAAAAGCCTTTTTCAAACGAGTTCTCGATTTCTCGGATCGTCCATCTCAAAAATCAGAGTGGTGACTCTTCGAAGGGCGCGCCGGTTGGGTAGCCCACAACAAGAAAAGCTCAAATTGAAATGAAAAAAGCTCAAATTGAAATGAAATGCCCTTCGAAGCATACCGCCATGTACAAGACAATAAAAAAAAAGGATGAGAGGGCAATTAAAAAAAAGTGCAAGTAAAAACATATCAAATTAAACCATAACACTTTTCATTAAACAACTCAAAAGAAAGAGGGAGAGTGAAACTCAACACGAAATCACTCAAGACCGAGAGGAAGAATTGCATTTCAATTGGACAAAAAATTGTACAAACCTGTACTATAATAATATAAAATATGTAAGAGTGAGCGTAATCCAAAAAACACGTATAACAATAAATATTAAACGAGATTTTAAATAACACCCAAAGGAATATTGTGATAAAGGTAATTTAATTTAAACCAACAATCTCAACTTGTCCGGCTATTGAGTGTTTTCCATGGTCAAACCAACATTATTGTTTCCAAAATAAAATTTTTTCACTAAAGAAAAATAAGATAATATATTTTGCATGGGCTCATGCAATTTATGTAAACATGATATTTAAATATAAAACAATTTATTAAGCTAAGTTGAAAGTGAGACTGGGTACAAAGTTAGTACACATGTATCAAGTAAAGTCTTAAGTTAACATCGACCATTCACCCCAACAAAATTATCAAATGTGAGGCTTAACGTGACAATCTAATTACATTCTATGCAATAACAAGATGAGGGAGAGAATGAGAGGGAGGGAGAGAGAGAGTGAGAGCACTTCCCTAAAAACCGTTGAAGCTGAATGAAGATCAAGGCCAAACTATCCATCAAAATATTTGAACTTTTATTCGACAAAACTGCAAAAATAGAGAGTTTAGAAAAATTATTATGAAAGTAAGTGAAATTACAAAATTTACCAATCCAAATCATATTACAGAGGGAGAGAACACTTCCCTTGAAAGAAGAAAAGCAGAAATTGAAAACAAATGCCCTTCGAAGCATACCACCCGATACAAGACAACCAAAAAAAAGGATGAGAGGACAATTTAAAAAAAATAGTGCAAATAAAAACATATCAAATTAAATCACAACACGTTTCATAAAACATATCAAAAAAGAGAGGGAGAGAGAAACTCAACCTGAAATCGCTTAAAACCAAACGAAATAATTGCATTTTCAATAGGACAACAAGTGTACAAACCTGTCCAATAAGAATAAAAAAAAATGCAAGAGTCAGCATAATCCTAAAAACACGTATAAGTAGAAATATTAAACGAGATTTTACATAATAGAGAAAGAAATATCGTGATAAAGTAAATTTAATCTAAATCAAAAATCTCAACTTGTCCAGCTATTGGGTGTTTTCTATGGTCAAACCAACCTTATAAATTTATGTAAACAGGATACTTAACTATAAAACAATTTAATAAGCTAAGTTGAAAGTGAGATTGGGTAAAAAGTTAGTACATATGTATCAATTAAAGTCTTAAGTTAACATCGACCGTTCACCCCAACAATAATATCAGATGTGAGGCTTAACGTGACAATCTAATTACATTCTATGCAGTAACAAAATGAGGGAGAGAATGAGAGAGAGGGAGAGAGAGAGAGGTAAAGCACTTCCCTTAAAACTGTTGAAGCTGAATGAAGACCAAGGCCAAATTATCCATCAAAATATTCAAACTTTTATTCGACAAAACTACAAAAATAGAGAGTTTAGAAAAATTCTTATAAAAGTAAGTGAAATTATAAAATTTACAATACCAAATCATATTACAGAGAGAGAGAGAGAACACTTCCCTTGAAAGAAGAAAAGCTAAAATTGAAAACAAATGCCCTTCGAAACAAACCACCATACACAAGACAAAAAAAAAAGGATGAGAGGGCAATTAAGAAAAAAGAAGTGCAAGTAAAAATATATCAAATTAAATCACAACACATTTAATGAAACATATCAAAAGAGAGAGGGAGAGAGAAACTCAACCTGAAATCGCTCAAAACCAAACGAAAATATTGCATTTTCAATATGACCAAAAAGTGTACAAACTTGTACAATAAGAATACAAAAAATGCAAGAGTGAGCGTAATCCTAAAAGGAAGATAGGGCAATTAAGAAAATATAAATGCAAGTGAAAATATATCAAATTAAACCACAACACGTTTCTTGAAACATATCAAAAGAGAGAGGGAGAGAGAAACACAACATGAAATCGCTCACGACCGAGTGGATGAATTGCATTTGAATAGGACAAAAAACTGTACAAACCTGTACGATAAGAAAAATAAAATAATATATTTCGCATGGGCCCATGCAATTTATGTAAATAGGATATTTAAATATAAAACAATTTAATAGGCTAAGAAGAAAGTTAGATTCGCTACAAAGTTAGAGAGAGAGAGAGAGAGAGAGAGTGAGAGAGAGAGAGAAAGTGAAAGCACTTCCTTTAAAATCGTTGAAGCTGAATGAAGACCAAGGCCAAACTATTCATCAAAATATTCAAACTTTTATTCTACAAAACTGCAAAAATAGAGAGTTTAGTAAAATTCTTATGAATGCATGTGAAATTAAAATATTTACCTAACCAAATCATAATACAGAGAGAGAGAGAGAACACTTCCCATGAAACAGAAAAAACTGAAATAGAAATGAAATGCCTTCGAAGCATACTGCCGAGTACAAGACAATAAAAAAAAAAGGATTTGAGGGCAATTAATAAAAAAGAAGAGAAAGTAAAAACATATCAAATTAAACCGTAACACATTTCATGAAACACATCGAGAGAGAGAGAGAGGGATAGAAAAACTCAACGTGAAATCGCTCACGACCGAGTGGAAGAATTGCATTTCAATAGGATAAAAAACTGTACAAACCTGTACAATAAGAATGTAAAACATGCAAGAGTGAGCGTTATCCCAAAAATACGTATCACTTGAAATATTAAACGAGATTTTACGCAACACCGAAAGGAATATCGTGATAAAGTTAATTTAATTTAAACCAACAATCTCAACTTGTCCATTGAATGTTATCTATGGTCAAACCAACCTTATAGTTTCCAAAATAAATTTTTTTACTAGAGAAAAATAAAATATTATATTTCACAGGGTGGCGCTAATGCCACGATGATTCATTTTAATTCCATGACATGTAACTTGATTTCCCGATATTATCCTCGCGTCTCATCTACTTGTTTGTTTTCTCTCGTTCTCCGGCGGCTAACTGCAAGAGAAACCCACTTGACCATTTTCCTCTCCCTCTCTAATTCTCATCCTCTTTCGATTTTAGCCACTCATCAGTCCCCAAAAACATGACCCACCTCTAGATCCACCTCCCCATTACCGTCACTTGTAAATTGCTATCCCTTCACATCGATCCATCTGTCTCTCTTCAATAAAACTTATATAGCTTCCCATCTCCAAAAGTACACAAATAGTCGAGCAATTCTGTTCCAAGAGGAAGAGGAGGAGAGCATCAGAAGATTCAGATTTCAGAACGAACATCACGGGCCACGGCGTCCAATCTCAGATTTTGTTTCGTTTCATTTTTCATGTGAGATAGACCTATACAGATGAAAAGAGGAAAAAAGTTTTATTACATTATTTCTTGACTCAAATATCTCTGACGATGATGCGAAGAAGACTGAAGATAAGGTGGTCTTCTACAAAATATAGTTGGGACCAGATTTGGGAATGGTTGAAGAGCCAAATGAAAAAGAAGAGTGAGAATCCTCGTCTTGGTAGGGGCCTTCGGTGCATTGAATTAGGAGAGAGAGAGAGAGACAAGGAGGAGACCTTAAATTGAAGAAAAGTGGGACGGTGGAGGACAACAGCAAGTGGCGAGGAAAAGAGAAGATACTCCTCGAAAAGAGAAGATACTCAGTAGTATGTCTTATGAGGGTAGAAGTGTCAAACAATCATGATTGTCGTGGCACTAAACAATGCCGTCGTGGCATTATCAGCATCCTATTTCACATGGGCCCATGCAATTTATGTAAACAAGATATTTAAATATAAAAGAATTTAATAGGCTAAGTTGAAAGTGAGATTGGGTACAAAGTTAGTACACATCTATCAATTAAATTCTAAAGTTAACATCGACCGTTCACCCCAACAAGAATATCAGATGTGAATCTTAATTTGACAATATAATTACATTCTATCCAGTACCATGATGAGAGAGAGAGCACTTCCCTTAAAACCGTTGATGCTGAATGAAGACCAAGGCCAAACTATCCATCAAATTATTCGAATTTGTACTCGACAAAACTGCAAAAATAGATAGTTTAGAAAAATTCTTATGAAAGTAAGTGAAATTATAAAATTTTTCAAACCAAATCATATTACGAAGAGAGAGAGAGAGAGAGAGAGAGAGAGAGAGAGAACACTTTCCTTGAAACAAGAAAAGCTCAAATTGAAAACATAT
>JAOTQK010000020.1:16174503-16195065 GCA_025642025.1 Rhododendron ferrugineum
TGGAAACTATTTCTAGAACTCCTACTTCGGAGAAATCTTTCCGAATGAGAACTTCTAAAATTTAAGGAAATAGTTCCCTCATCATCTTGAACTATTTGTTCAATTTGATTTATTATTGGCCTAGGGGGAACTGCGTTAGTGATAGTCCAATTTTCAGGAAAAGTTATTTCTTCCCAATTAATCAACCTATTGGTTGCAATATTAGAAGTCAACATATTTGTCTCTATTAAGACAGTCTGATCTGGAGGTCCTAATTGACGAACTCTTGGATTCATGGTATTCATAATTTTGTAATAGACTCTGTAAACCACAGCTATTACTTCAGATCCTGGCAAGAAGTCATAACCTATTGTCTGAATTCTACAATTAAGAACTTCTCCAATATTCCTATCAGTTAATGATAGAGAAAGATTAGGATAAGCATTAAAATATACAGGACCATGACATAAACTGGTCTCTATGGCTCCTATAACGGAAGATCTCCAATTATTACACCTACCATCTCTCAAAGTAACTTGAAGGCAAATGTCCATTCCTAGCAAAGTTAATGGTTTAAGAGTTATTTGCACTAAACCAATATGAATATATTTGTAATTACGCATATGAGCAAGTAAATCAGTCCTATCCATAAGATTTATTATCTTATCATTCAATTCTACACTTTCAGTTCTTTCCATGGTTTTAATTGCCATGGTACTATGAAATTCGAACAAGTTATGTCCATAAATTGTTGAGGGACGAACTGGAGGAATAGTTCAGTGATTCAACTGTTCTTGCACATTAGCATATTCTACTAATTCAGAATTTTTAATTCTATCATTATCAGATCTAAATAATCTTCTCATTATGAGATGATTGTGTTAGTGCTCATATAAATTATTTTTCATGTTTTTGCTTTTTTTTTTTTTAACAAGATTCATATTGCACATTTTTAGATTTTAGTAAGCCCATTATTTTTGAGCTTGAAATTGTATTCTTAAAAAATAAGTGCTTATTTGTGGTTCTGGAACGGGGACGGTTCCATCAAAAGCACCAAAAAAAAAAGAAAAAGACAAACTTTCTGATAAATCCAACTTCTTATGATTTTCTTATTCCATCCATGTTAGATGAAAAAACAAAATCAAGTTCGTATCCTAGACTCTCAACTACTTTCTGATGATACACTTTACAGTTTCTTTCTATTATTCCAATTTGCACGCGACGTGACAAAAACCTTTATTAGTGTGGTCGTTTCACAATAAAATTAATAAAGACATCAACATATTGGAGTATGTTTAGTAGTTGATATGAGTGGATAATAATGATGTATAATGAAATAATGAGACAAATTACTTGATTGTCCTTATATAATTATTTTAGTGCCATTTTCTTTTTTATTGTCTATTTAATTGCATTTTATTTTCATACTGGACATTTATATTATAAAACAGAGCTATTTTTGTTGAAAATATCTAGGCATATAAATGAGAGCAAGCTTTACAGTCGTTAGATCACTTTCTGTTAATTTTGTGACCATTGGATCATTTCTTTTTTAAAAGATACAAAGAATATTATCCTAATAAACCTATCCCTCTCTATCCTCACTTTTTAGGTAATGTATTTCTATACAAAATAATGTTGCCTTATATGATTGAATAGAAAAATATCTGAAAATAGTAAATGACGTTTTATAGTGAATACAACTCTCCCGTATAGCAGTCGGGTAGTACGAGTATTTTATTTAAATTGGCACTATGATACATTTTGATGTGTCTTTAGGCACGGACATCCGCTAGTTATTATATAAATATTATATTTTTCCTTCTCGATTTTAATAGCATAGTAATTATTAACATATTATACGATTCCGATTATTTTTCCTTGAACCATTATGTTTTTATTTATAAACCTTGAAGAAAATAAATGAGAAGATTAGTTTTTTTATTTTTATTTTTTATAAATGAAATGATACACCACTCATATAAATGAGAAAAAAGTTTGATACAAGGCAACTGATTTTACCACTCTTTTTTTTATAAACGTCACTCTCCTGCAAATGTATTTTAAAATACACTGCAAATGTATTTTAAAATACACTTACAGAGGAGTGACGTTAACAAAAAAACGGAGTGGCAAAATAATTTCTCCGGATACAAACCCATTTTCTTTTTTAATTGTATTGGATCAAAGATTCAAACGTTCACAACCCACGCACCACCGACTTCTCTCTCTCTCTCTCTCTCTCTAGAGTATTGATTTCAGATTTCAGAAATTGATGGCGGCGAGCGAGCCCTAATCCACCGAACATGATACGAGACAAGCCCTAATCCAACCTTGTCCTTTTACCTCTCTCCAGCTTTCCTCTCTTTCATAAATTGATGGCGGCAATGATGGAGACTCCGGCAACGATGGCAGCTCCGGCGATGATGGAGGCTCCGGTCACGACGATGGCTCAGGCGACGAACAGTACCTCTCTCTCTGTGTTCATCTTCTTCAGTTGTGTTGTCTGTGTTAGAACGAAGGGCATGTTTGAGGCTTATGCCTCCAACAAACAGGCCCAGGGTTTTCTTTCTCTCCACACCTCCCCTCCCTCTATAAATCCAAAGCCATGGATAGATACCAGAATGTGGAGAAACCGAGGCCAGAAGTACCCATACACGAGAACAAGATTCGAATCACATCACAGGGTTTGGTTAGGAACTACATCAGCTATGCGACCGGTCTTCTTCAGGTACTCCATCTCTGTCTCTCACACACATGCACACACATAATTTCACTCTTTCTTTGGTTCATTGTGATTTATCTTCTTGAGCGTCCTTTGTTGTTTCTGGAGGAATAGGGTTCTGTCTTGTCTTCGTACTTGGTTCTGGAAATCCTGTATGTTAGGGCTTGGTGAATGTTGCTTGTTGCAGAACCCTAATTTTGATGGATTTGTTGTTTTCTCTTCTTGCTATATTGCGTTTGGTTGCAATTTTCAATCATATAATTTCCTCCATGATTGCCCTCGCTGTTTGCCAGTCTGTACCGGCGTATCCTATTGTCCTTGCCCCTCTTCTCTTTTTTTGGGGGTCGTTTTTTAAACAATTACTATAAAGTTACAAAAGTATGCGTGTTTGGGGGTTTTTGCGTTTTATGTTGTTTGTGGATGCGTAGGGCTTGTCTTGTTTTCGTATTGATTTATCCTGTAGTCTAGGGCTTGGAGTATGTTGTTTGTAAGACGACTGTAATTCCGATTGATGGTTTTTTTTTTTTTTTTTCTGTCTGTTGTTCCCATATGATGGCTTTCATGCTTAGAGAGTACGCAAGGCTTCTTACAAAACCCTAATTTCCTTAACTATGTCTTTTTAGGGTTTCTGCGTTTTATGTTGGTTTCTTTATATTGTAGCATTTGCTTAATGTTTGGTAGCATTTTTTAATCATACTGACACATCTTTCTCTTTTTGGGTCACTATTAGGGAAATACCCATGGTATTGCCCCAAATACTCTTAAACTTATATGGACTCGTGTATGGGGGTTGGGTGCATTGTGCATGTATATGTCCAAGTGTCTGATTCATCTAATTCCCATCTTAAAAACACGGGGACATGAAAGATAGACATACTAAGTTGTTAACAAATCTGTGTTTTGGTCCTATGTGTTCATAGGATAAATTTGTTTTTAACAAGTGCTATATGTTATGCTATACATAATGTGCAAGATTTATGCTGAGTTTTTTGGTGAACTCAAATTACAAATCCCATACCCTTAATTGGGTGCCCGATAAGGGTACTTTTGACTTTGTGACTGACAGAAAACATTGGTTTGAAAAACCAGAGTCGTGTTCATATCAATAAGCATACAGTCTTGAACACAAAGTTAAAATGCCAAAGTTCTGAGCAGGTCCCCTGTGAAACTTCTAGTTTTTGTTTTTCAAATTACGCAATGGGTTGCATAAAGGTATCATGTGACTTGCCATTAAAATCAAAATATAAAGAAGGGAGTTCCTGAGATTATTCAAACACCCATTCCCATCTCTTCGGGGAACTAGGTTGAATAATTGGAGGATGGTGATTGGTTTGGCAAACTTTATGAGGAAAAGATGGGTGTATTGCTTTACGGATGAAAAAGAGATGGGAAAAGAAAAAAGCAGTGTGGGATTGACTGGAATAGTCGATTATAATATTCAAACACCTGCCCCTTTCTACTATAGTCAAAGGTTCAGTTAACTTCTTTGTTTGCTTTTTAATGGCGGATCTTGCAGCTTGATAAATTTCATTTCAATCTCACAGGGTTTAAGCATTGATACTGTAACCGACATGGCAACTCGCTGCTCAAACAGAAAAGACGATATTAACCCTTGGGAATTTCATTAATATGCAAGCCCATGCATGCGTTGGAGGCAGAAGTGTGGGTGAGGATATCAAAAGACTAGAAAGTGGAGTTCATGTGGTGTCTAGATTTCCTGGGAGAGTTTGTGACATTATCAAGCGGAGAACATTGCGGACTAGAGCTATCAAAATGTTTGTTCTTGTGAGTATAACTCCTTGTTTTTGTGTTTGTTTTCCCATTTAGTTATTTCTGTTATTTTTCTCTGTGTCAAGTTCTTTTCGTAGAGATTATTGTTAAATGTTGAGGATATTCACTTGGGGAATTCATTTCTATGTGATCGATATTGCAGCAGGATGAGTCTGATGAGATGCTTAGCCGAGGTTTCAAGGATCAAATTTATGATGTCTACAGATACCTTCCACCAGAGCTTCAGGTAACTCTGTTTGTGTGTGTGCACGCGTGCGTGTCATTATATAGATAGATATATTGGCATTGCATTCGGGATTTTGGGGGTGATTAGTTTAGTAATGAAAATCTTTGTCAAGGTTCATGTGTTCCTTATGCTGGTTTATGACAATTTTGTTTGTAGTTAAGTATCTAAGGATGCACCTAGCTTGTGCTGAGACATAATTTGGGTTCGCATTATTGGTAGTTCGCTGCCCAGACATGGAGATGTGTGCAAATCCTGCAGGGATCTGCATGGTTGAATATTTAGAATGTATAATATTTGAACTTTATTGCAGGTGGTTTTGATATCTGTTACCCTTCCTAATGAAATTTTGGAGATGAGCAAATCTATGACTGATCCTGTTAGTATTCTTGTTAAACGTGATGAGTTGACTCTTGAGGTAACTTTTGCTCTTTATCTTCCTTTTGAGTTTTGAGAATCTAAAATTCAAATTTCTTTCCTTGTTAATTGATTTTTAACTATATTTTCCAAATATTGCAGGGTATCAAGCGTTCTTCGTTGCAGTAAAAAGGGAGGAGTGGAGTTTGATACTTTGTGTGATCTTTATGATACCCTAACCATCACTCAGGCTATTATTTTCTGCAACAAAAAGCAGAAGGTATTGTTTTCAGTGGTCTTGTGAGTGTTGATGTACTTAATGTCTCACTGTGATGCAGTTTATGGGATATTAATAGTAGACAAAATGTAATTGGGATCTAAATGTTTGTGCATTTTTGTGTCTAATTCTGGTATTTCCAGGTATGCAGCTGGAACAGCTGTTGGCATCGGCTTAACAATATATTTCTTTTCCATGTAGTTCAAGAAAATTGTGTTGAAGACTCTCCATATCCACTTAAGTACCTACCCTAGATATACCCAAATGGTGATTGGCTATAACAGTATTAGGAAAAAATCGGTCACGTAATCCATGTACCTTATACCCCGTGCAATAGTCATGCCCGTAACAGCATCAAATATGTATGCAGAGGCATCATTTTTGACGTACCCATGCTTCATATGTCTCCAGATGCAATGTTATAGTTGAAATTGTTAATGCCCAATTAAGATTACCAAATCTGGTGTTTTCAGCTGTTGGCCGTACACTTATGATTTGCTGCAACCAATTTTAATCTATCCAGTTTAGTTGATTGCATTTGTTTTAGATAATCAGCCAGCTATCTATTAAGTTTGTATCCTCTGGATGATTTAGGCCTATTTCATAGTAAGAATCTAACATTTGAAATTCAAGTAATTGGACCTGTCCTGAAGTTGGCCAAAATGTGTTCCCGCCAGTTCCTTCATTTGAAAATGGGGTTTAATTAACTTCGATTCGAAGACTAGAATAATGCTTGGTGTTTTTTTACAATCAACCTCTGTTTATTGAAGGTAAAGAGTACATTCCTTGTCTTAGTCAACTCCCTTGTTGTTTCAACTTACATGTCCATCATTCTACTGTTTCATTCCATCCAGTTGATCAAGGGACAAATTGGCTGCTGAAACTTAGAGTATTTGGTTGGTGCTTATTTGCTATTGAACTTGTACAGATTACTTTTGGGATGTAGAATATTATCTACGCCAAAATATTGTAAAGGAAAGGATTTGGGGGGCTATCTTTGATTGTCAAGGACAATGCATTGGGATGGAAATATTTTCTTTCTGCTTGTAGAGCTTGAGTTGTACTTGGCCATTGTTTGTAGATCTTGAGTTGTACTTGGCCACTTTCTAGTGATTAATAGAACAGTCTAATTTCAGCAAGTTCTATCATTTTGATTTAATTGCCATGTTTTATGTACAGGTTGATTGACTAACTGAGAAGATACCTTGCAACAACTTTATTGTCTCTTCTATGCATGGAAATATTCTCCAGAAAGAGAGAGATGCAATAATGAAAGAGTTCCGGGATGGTGACACTCGCGTTCTGATCACTATTGATGTTTGGGCTCGAGGGCTGGATGTTCAACAGGCAAGTACTCTCTTTTGTCTAGTTGTTCATACACTTTGTCCTTTGTAGTATTTGTGCCAAGGGACTAGTTAACAGTTATGTCGACAATTGTGAACTGGTGATGCTATTTATGTACTCAGCTATCTATATTTGTTTAGCATAATTACTAGCCCAATCAGGTCTAATTCAATTGGCAATTTCGGCTGTTAAAAACACAAATTGGTGACTGATGAATGTAATGAGCAGCATAACTAGGTCCATCCATTTGGTGGTTGTAGGGCGAAGAAACTATTGAGTAGAGGGCCGAGAGTTATATGGCTATGTAAGTATTAGAGGCAGGCTAGGGCCTAACTCAAGTAAGTAAGTAACACAGTGAAAGAGTTGTATCTTTTCAATCATGAAATTGAAGCTTTGGTACATCTCTTGAATACTGTATATTTGTCGAATTTTTGACATGTCAGCTAGGTTCTATATGTTGTCCTGGACGTAGCAGGTATTTTGGCCCAGTTTAGATACTTGCCATAGAAATCGTGTGTAACGGACCATTCTTGATAAACTAAGTAAGCAACGACTTTCATAATGAAGTGGTCCAGTTCATCAAGAAAATAGCTGGTTCGCGTGTAAACTGAAATGGTGTGTTTAGCCTCCAAATTTGGCCTTAAATAGGACGAGAAAATAATGAAAAGCACAAAACGAGATATTAAGATCGATTTTTGTTTGGCCCTTCGAGTGGGTTTGGGAGATGCTCAAGATCTATGTTTCGATTTTACGTCGGTTTTATATGTGTCAAAGTTTTCCTACTAGATCCGAAGCTTACTTGTTGCCTCGAATTAATGTCGCTCTCATTGAAAGAGTTAGATCAATTTTATAGACCCAAAATTTTGCTTGTTGCTTTGGTTTGAAATAAAAGGACCATATTTTCTGGATGGGATGGAAATAAAGAAGTTGTTCCTACGTTCTAGTTGTTTATGACTACTTACCACATGAGAAAAACACATGACGGTTAGTAGGTGTTTAGACTACTAGTCATGTGAAAGGAAAATAGCGATTCCTAGTAGGTGTAAAGACTACTGATTACTAATTGATAAGAACTCTGAACGTGTGCATTCGAGATAAGGAATTCAGAAAAATAGTTGGTGCTATTAGGTTACTAACAACAATATGTAGCTCCTAGTAAAAGGCTAGGTCACTGAAAAAGTGATTCCTAGTAGAGGGCTACTGGCTATCGAGGACGGAATTCGTTAAAATCTTATTTGTCCAAGTGTTTTTGGTGGGTCTAAAATAAATGTTTCCATTCAAAAGAAAGGCCCCAGTCATCTAATAAGTCCAGTATTGAGAAATATTTGTTGCCTCGATTGGTTCTGGAACATGTGCATTTGGTGTTACATCGGTTTTATATGTATAACAATGTTCGTGCTGGATCCGAAATGTACTTGTTGCCTCAAATTGATGTTGCCTCGGTCTAATAATATGGATCAATGATTACTTACTGGATTCTATAATTATTTGTTGCCTCGAATTAATGTTGCTCTCATTGAAAGAGTTCGATCAATTTTATATAACCAAAATCCTGATGCTTCTATTTGAAATAAAAGGACCATTTTTTCTTGATGGGATGAAAATAAAGAGTTGTTCCTACTTCCTAGTCGTTTATGACTACTCACGAGAAAAATACATGACGGTTAGTAGGTGTTAAGACTACTGGTCATGTGAAAGAAATATAGTAATAAACACGCGAGGATTAGTAGGTGTTTAGACTACTAGTCATGTGAAAGAAAAATAGTGATTCCTAGTAGATGTAAAGACAACTGATTACTAAGTGATAAAGAACTCTGAAAGTGTGCATTTGAGATAATGTAATCAAAAAAACAGTTGGTGCTAGTAGGCTACTGACAACAATATGTAGCTCCTAGTAGAAGGCTACTGGTCATTGAAAAAGTGATTCCTAGTAGAGGGCTACTGGCTACCGAGGACGGAATTCGTCAAAATCTTGTTAGACCAAGTGTTTTTGGTGGGTCTAAAATAAATGTTCTTATTCAAAAGAAAGGCCCCGGCCCCCAGTCATCTAATAAGTCCAGTATTGAGAAATATTTGTTGCCTTGATTGGTTTTGGAACATGTGCATTCGATGTTACATCAGTTTTATATGTATTACAGTTTTATGTATCACAATTTTCGTACTGGATACAAAATGTACTTGTTTCCTCGAATTGATGTTGCCTTGGTTTAATATGGATCAATGGTTGCGTACTAGATTCTATGATTATTTGTTGCCTCGAATAAATGTTGCTCTCAATGAAAGAGTTCGATCAATTTTATATATCCAAAAATTTTCCTGTTGCTTCGGTTTGAAATAAAAGGACCATGTTTTCTTGATGGGGTGGAAATAAAGAGTTGTTACTACTTCCTAGTCGTTTATGACTACTTACCACACGAGAAAAACACATGACGGTTAGTAAGTGTTAAGAATACTAGTCATGTGAAGGAAATATCAGGAAAAACACATGACTGTTAGTAGGTGTTAAGACTACTAGTCGTGTGAAGGAAATATAGTGATAAACACATGATGGTTAGTAGGTGTTTAGACTACTAGTCGTGTGAAGGAAATATAGTGATAAACACATGACGGTTAGTAGGTGTTTAGACTACTTGTCATGTGAAAGAAAAATAGTGATTCCTAGTAGGTGTAAAGACTACTGATTACTAATTGATGAGAACTCTGAAAGTGTGCATTTGAGATAATGAAATCAGAAAAATAGTTGGTGCTAGTAGGCTACTGACAACAATATGTAGCTCCTAGTAGAAGGCTACTGGTCACTGAAAAAGAGATTTTTAATAGAGGGCTACTGGCTACCGAGGATGGAATTCGTCAAAATCTTGTTAGACCAAGTATTTTTGGTGGGTCTCAAATAAATGTTCTTATTCAAAAGAAAGGCCCTGGCCCCCAGTCATCTAATAAGTCCAATATTGAGAAATATTTGTTGCCTTGATTGGTTTTGGAACCTGTGCATTCGATGTTACATCAGTTTTATATGTATTACAGTTTTATGTATCCCAATTTTCGTACTGGATACGAAATGTACTTGTTTCCTCAAATTGATGTTGCCTCGGTTTAGTATGGATCAATGGTTACGTACTAGATTCTATGATTATTTGTTACCTCGAATTGATGTTGCTCTCATTGAATGAGTTCGATCAATTTTATATATCCAAAAATTTTCCTGTTGCTTCGGTTTGAAATAAAAGACCATGTTTTCTTGATGGGATGGAAATAAAGAGTTGTTACTACTTCCTAGTCTTTTATGACTATTTACCGCACGAAAAAAACACACGACGGTTAGTAAGTGTTAAGAATACTAGTCATGTGAAGGAAATATCGAGAAAAACACATGACGGTTAGTAGGTGTTAAGACTACTAGTCATGTGAAGAAAATATAGTGATAAACACATGACGGTTAGTAGGTGTTTAGACTACTAGTCGTGTGAATGAAATATAGTGATAAACACATGAAGGTTAGTAGGTATTTGGACTACTAGTCATGTGAAAGAAAAATAGTGATTCTTAGTGGGTGTAAAGACTACTGATTACTAATTGATGAGAACTCTGAATGTGTGCATTTGAGATAACTAAATCAGAAAAATAGTTGGTGCTAGTAGGCTACTGACAACAATATGTAGCTCCTAGTAGAAGGCTACTGGTCACTGAAAAAGTGATTCCTAGTAGAGGGCTACTGGCTACCGAGGATGGAATTCGTCAAAATCTTGTTAGACCAAGTATTTTTGGTGGGTCTAAAATATATGTTCTTATTCAAAAGAAAGGCCCCAGTCATCTAATAAGTCCAGTATTGAGAAATATTTGTTGCCTCGATTGGTTTTGGAACATGTGCATTCGATGTTACATCGGTTTTATATGTATCACAGTTTTCGTACTTGATTCGAAATATACTTGTTGTAGGCTACTGACTACAATATGCTGCTCCTAGTTGAAGGCTACTAGTCACTGAATAAGTGATTCCTAGTAGAGGGCTACTGGCTACCGAGGACGGAATTTGTCAAAATCTTGTTAGACCTAGTATCTTTGATGGTTATAAAATATATTTTGCTTTGATTCAAAAAAAGTCAATTCATTTGATAAGTCCTTTATTGAGAAATATTTGTTGCGTCAATTAGTTTGGAACATGTGGATTCAATGTTACATCAGTTTAATACGGATCTGTTTTTCGTACTAGATCCGAAACGTACTTGTTGCCTCGAATAAACGTTTCCTCGGTCTAGTATGGTTCCAAGATAACATACTACATCCAATAAGTATTTGTTGCCTTGTATTAAAGTTGCTCTCATCAAAAGAGTTGGATCAATTTTATGAGTCAAAAAATTTGCCTTCTTCTAGGTAGTTAATGAATACTGACCACATGAGATAAACATATGACGGTTAGTAGGTGTTAAGACTACTAGTCATGTGAAGGAAATATTGTGATAAACACGAGTCTTAGTCATGTGAAGGAAATAGAATGATAAACACATGACGGTTAGTAGGTGTTTGAACGAAATAGAATGATAAACACATGACGGTTAGTAGGTGTTTGAACTACTAGTCATGTGAAATAAAAACAGTGATTCCTAGAGGGCTACTGGCTGGCGAGGATGAAATTTGTCAAAATCTTATTTGACCAAGTGTAAAATAAATGTTCTGATTCCCAAGGAAGGCCCCATTCTTCTAGTAAAGTCTAGTATTGAGAAATATCTATTGCCTTGATTGGTTTTGGACATGTGATTCGATGTTGTGGCAATTTTATATTTTCCAATGTTTTCATACTGGATTTGAAACGTACTTGTTGCCTAGAATTGATGTTGCCTCGGTCTAATATTGATCAAAAGTTACGTAGTAGATCCAATAAGTATTTGTTACCTCGAATTAATGTTGCTCGCACTGAAATAGTTGGATCAATTTTATGGATCCAAAAATTTGCCTTTTGGTTTGATTTGAAATAAAAGGACCTTGTTTTCTTGATGAGATGGAAATAAAGTTGTTCCTTCTTCCTAGTAGTTTTTGAGTATTGGCCACACGAGAAAAACGTGTTAAGACTACTAGTCATGTGAAGGAAATGTAGTGATAAACACATGACGGTTAGTAGGTTTTTAGACTACTAGTCATGTAAGGGGAAAATAGTGATTTCTAGTAGGTGTAAAGACTACTGATTACTAAGTGATAAGAACTCTGAAAGTGTGCATTTGAGATAATGAAATCAGAAAAACAGTGGGTCCTAGTAGGTTAACGAGACTACCGACCACAATATGTAGCTCCTAGTAGAAGGCTACTGGTCACTGAAAAAGTGATTCCTAGTTGAGGGCTACTGGTTACCGAAGATGGAATTTGTCTCAGGCTTGTTGGACCAAGTATCTTTGATGTGTATAAAGTATATTTAGCTCTTATTCAAATTAAAGTTCCAATTCATCTCATAAGTCCTTTATTGAGAAATATTTGTTGCCTCTGTTAGTTTTAGAACATGTGGATTCAGTATGACGTCGGTATAATACGGATCATAATTTACGTATTAGATCTTAAACGTACTTGTTGCCTCGAATCGATGGTTCCTTGTTCGAATTTGTATCAAAGTTATGTACTAGATCCAATAAGTACTTGTTGCATTGAAATAATGTTGCTCTAATTAGAAAGAGTTGGATCAATTTTATAGATCCAAAATTTTCCTTTTGCTTCGGTTTGAAATAAAAGAACCATGTTTTCTTGATGAGATGGAAATAAAGAAGATGTTCCTACTTCGTAGTTGTTTATGACTACTTACCACACAAGGAAAACACATGATGGTTGGTCGGTGTTAAGACTACTAGTCATGTGAAGGGAATACAGTTATAAACACTTGATGGTTAGTAGGTGTTTAGACTACTAGTCATGTGATAGGAACTAGTGATTCCTTATAGGTGTAAAGACTACTGATTACTAATTGATAAGAACTCTGAAAGTGTGCATTGGAGATAATGAAATCAGAAAAATAGTTGGTGCTAGTAGGTTAACGAGACTACTAACAACAATATGAAGCTCATAATAAAAGGCTATTGGTCACTTATAAAGTGATTCTTAGTATAGGGCTACTGGCTACCGAAGACGGAATTTGTCAAAATCTTGTTAGACCAAATATCTTTGATGGGTATAAAATATATTATCTTCGATTCAAAAAAAGTTTCAATTCATCTGATAAGTCCTTTATTGAGAAATATTTGTTGCCTTGATTTGTTGTGGTACTTGTGGATTCAATGTTACGTCGGTTTGATTCGATCAAACTTTCGTACTAGATCAAAATTGTACTTGTTGCCTCTAATAGATGTTGCCTCGGTCTAATTGGTTCAAATGTTACATACTAAATTCAATAAGTATTTGTGCCTTGTATTAAAGTTGCTCTCATCAAAAGAGTTGGATCAATTTTAAAGATCTAAAAATTTGCCTGTTGCTTCGGTTTGAAATAAAGGGCCATGTTTTTTTGATGAGGTGGAAATAAAGAATTTTTTTCGTACTTCTTAGTAGTTTATGAATACTGACCACACGAGATAAACACATGACAGTTAGTAGGTGTTAAGACTACTAGTCATGTGAAGGAAATAGAGTGATAAACACATGATGGTTAGTAGTTGTTTAGATTACTAGTCATGTGAAAGAAAAATAGTGATTCCTGCCCATTCTATCTTTCCAGTAGGGCTGGTTGAAAGATCTGAAACCTCATCAAACTCATTTCGAAGGAACCTGGTACCCTCAAATCGTTAGAGAAAAGCCCTAGTTGGTGTAAAGACTATTATCACGAGATGATAAAAACTCTGAAAGTGTGCATTTGAGATAATAAAATCAGAAAAACAATGGGTCCTAGAAGGTTAAAGAGACTAGTGACCACAATATGTAGCTCCTTGTAGAAGGCAATTGGTTCTTGAAAAAGTGATTCCTAGTAGAGGGCTACTGGCTGCCGAGGACAGAATCTGCCAAAATCTTGATTGACCAACTGTCTTTTGTTGATCTAAAATTAATGTTTCGATTCTAAAGGAAGGCCCGATTCTTCTAATAAGTCCAGTATTGAGAAATATTTATTGCCTCGATTTGTTTTGGAACATGTCGATTCGATGTTGCGTTGGTTTTATATGTATCAAAGTTTTTGTACTGGATCTGAAATGTACTTGCTGCCTCAAATTGATGTTGCCTCGGTCTAATATGTATCCAATAAGTATTTGGTTGGCTCCTAGCCCCTGCCTTGCTCCTATTTTTGGAGAGAGAGTAAGCATGTCTGAAAAGAGAAACTTTGATGGTCTAATCTCATTCAACGGTGTCTCAGCTTCTGTCACTGAGTCTGCTGATGTGGTCTCCAATATATCTGGCATGAACCTTTCAAATGCTATGATAGATGTAGAGAAGCATTTACCACCACAGATTGAACATTTTGCGGATGATCCCAATAGCTATCCTTTCAATTTGCAAAGCAGACGGAATAATGTTACGCAGCAACATTCATAAGTGAACAAATCTGAATCTGGGCATTTTCATACGTCTTTTGCAGAGCAGTCAGCAAAAACGTCTTGCTCATGAGCAATGGGGCTCCGCATAGAACCACTTCTTCTTCCAATAATCGTTCCTGAAAGGATCTCCTACTTCTAAGCTTAACAGTCCTAATTCTTCGTTTTTGAATATGGTTTAGGCAGGTCCTCTGTAAATGCTGGCACTTCTAACATGCCACCTTATTCAAAACTGTTGCTGTAGCATCATCTATGGCATCCCCTGGAATGGACTCTAGGATGTTAGGCGGAGGTTTGCCTTTTGGATCAAATGTGAGCCCTAGTGCATCGAATCACATCATTTCAGCAGAATTGGAACCAGGTGAGACCCCAGGTGGATCCTGCGTATCTTCAGTACTTGAGGACGGCAGAGTATGCGCAGGACAATCTACACATATTCGTGATCCCTACCTGGATACAAATTACTTGGGGAATTCTTACATGGATTTACTCCAGAAAGCTTATCTGGGATCTGTGCTATCACCTCAGAAATTGCAATATGGCGGTCCCATTGGCATCAAATCTGGTGGTTCTAATCACCATGGTTACTATGTAACTCCTGCAGATGGTGTTGGTTTGTCATATCCAGGGAGTCCCTTGGCAAGTCCTGTCATTCAAAACTCTCCTGTTGGATTAAATATGAGATACCCTACTTGGATGAGAAACTTAGGTGGGGGTGTGATGGGACCTTGGCACTTACTGGTTCTAATGCGGAAGATAGCTTCACAGACTGGTTCTAAGAGCAATAAAGCTAAGTGGTTTGATCTTTCTGAAATTGTAGGTCTGGTCATTGAGTTCAGGTATGTGCTATTTTTGTTTTTTTGGGCTTGAATACTATTTGATCATGGCGAATTCTAATTGGTGATTAAACATTTTGTAAAAACAGCGCAGATCAATATGGAAGCCAATTCATTCAAAAAAAGCTTGAAACATCTACAACGGATGAGAATACCATGGTTTTTTTTGTAGAAATCATTCCCCAAGCTCTTACTTTGATGACTGATGTGTTTGGTAATTATGTTTCAAAAGGTACTACCAGCTTTATTACTCAGATAATGCACAATAACACATAAATTGCACAGAGTACACACCAATCAGACATAGTTGTGGTGTTAAACTCTTTGGTAGATTTTAGACAAGTGACTCTTACAATTTCAGTTTTTTGAGCATGGAATGGCATCCCATTGGAGAGAACTGGCTAGCAAGCTTTTTGGGAATGTGTTGACTCTTAGCCTTCTGATGTATGGTTGTCGAGTGATCTAGAAGGTATCATCGAATGTCAAAAACTTTTTTTCATGTTGCTAAATGTCGGTCATGATTAATTTCTTATATTGATCCTTTTCTTTTAACCCACATTAGATCTTCTCGAAACCATATATGTGGCTTTGGCATGTTTGCGATCTTACATTCTTGTTACATTGTTACAATTCAATCCATTCCCTTGGTATTGGTTTTGGAAGTTTTGATGACAAACGTATTTGACTCCAAGATATAAGTTATATGATTTTTTACATGTTTATGTCTCATATTTTTCCACTCTCTCATTCTCATGTTCCTTGTCTTCACACGACCAAAAAACCTCGACCTCCAATAAATCACTGCTTTGCTTAGAATTTGGTATAACTTTTTAATCATATTGACACATCTTTCTATTTTTGGGCCACTATTATGGGAATACCCATGGTATTGCCCCAAATACTCTCATCTCAATTGATGATAATAACTTATCTTATACGGGCTCGTGTATGGGGGTTGGGTGCATCGTGCATGTTTATGTCCAAGTGTCTGATTCGTCTAATTCCTATCTTAAAAACACGGGGACATGGAAGATAGTCATACTAAGTTATTAACAAATCTGTGTTTTGGTCCTATGTGTTCCTAGGATAAATTTGTTTTTAACAAGTGCTATATGTTATGCTATACAGAATGTGCAAGATTTATGCTGAGTTTTTTGGTGAACTCGAATTACAAATCCCATAACCTTAACCGGGTGCCCGATAAGGGTACTTTTGACCTTGTGACAGACAGAAAACATTGCTTTGGAAAACCAGAGTCGTGTTCTTCCCATACCCTTAACCGGGTGCCCGATAAGGGTACTTTTGACCTTGTGACTGACAGAAAACATTGCTTTGGAAAACCAGAGTCGTGTTCTTCAATAAAGCATACAGTCTTGAACACAAAGTTAAAATGCCAAAGTTCTGAGCAGGTCCTTGTGAAACTTCTAGTGTCATCAAAATCAAAATATAAAGAAGGGGGTATCTTGAGATTATTCAAACACCGATTCCCACCTCTTCGGGGAATTGGGTTGAATAGCAGGAGGATGGTGTATGGGGGTTGGGTGAATTGTGCATGTATATGTCCAAGTGTCTGATTCATCTAATTCCCATATTAAAAACACGGGGACATGAAAGATAGACCTTAGTTGCAGGAACCTCCAATGTGGGTGGCGAATCCATCTCGGAACCTCGCTCCCGCACTCCCAAGTCAGGAACCTCGCTCCCGTTGGGAAGGAACATCCTCCCAACTAGGATAGAACCTTTTAGGCATATAAATCCCAAAAGAAACAAAAATAAAAGATACCAAGCAAGATAAAAGATAAAGTAGCGATAAGATATTAGAAAAATATTAACTTAAATTTGCTCAATTAGTCATTTAATATAACTATAATATTACTTAGTTACTAAGGCAATCTTTGCAATTGACATGATTGACGCATAATAATATTTACTTGCATTACATATTTTCATGTATTATTCTTAAACGCTCCCTGTCCCGGAAGAGGAGCTCCTATAATTCTCCACCACCGATCCCGCTCCTGCCCCCGCTTTGTGTAACTAAGATATGGAGAACAGCTGGAATCACATATTAAAACTATATATATATATATATATATATTTTTATGTTTAGCATTTTAAGTGGTAGAATAATATTTCTTTTTTGACATCTAACTACATTAAAATACATAAAAATAAATAATTTTTCATAAACTTTCCCGACGGTGCTCCTGCTCCCGCTCCCGTCCCCGTCCCCGCTTCCGCTTCGTGCAACTAAGAGATAGACATACTAAGTTGTTAACAAATCTATGTATTGGTCCTATGTGTTAACAAGTGCTATATGTTATGCTATACACAATGTGCAAGATTTATGCCGAGATTTTTGGTGAACTCAAATTACAAATCCGATACTCTTAACTGGGTGTCCGATAAGGGTACTTTTGACCTTGTGACTGACTGGAAACATTGCTTTGAATAACCAAAGTTGTGTTCATATCAATAAAGCATACAGTCTTGAACACGAAGTTAAAATGCCAAAGTTCTGAGCAGGTCCATGTGAAACTTCTAGTTTTCCTTTTTCAAATGACGCAATGAGTTGTGTAAAGGTATCCTGAGACTCACCATCTAACTCAAAATATAAAGAAGGGGGTATCTTGAGATTATTCAAACACCCATGCTCTTCGGGATGCTCTTCGGGAAATTGGGTTGAATAGCTGGAGGATGGTGATGGGTTAGGCAAACTTTGTTTTTGGTCAAACGGAAACGAATTGGTTAGGCAAACTTAATTCGGAAAAGATAGGTGTATTGCTTTACAGATGAAAAGAGATGTGGAAAAGAAAAAAGCAGTGTCAGATTGACAGGGATAGTCGATTATAATTGTTAGAATATAGCATTGGTATTAGTCCCACATTGGTTAATGTAGTCTTATGTTATGATTTCCCATTATATAAATAAGAGTTGATTGTGTTAGGGTTAGTTAACACAACACCCTATACACTTTTCCTATCATATGCTCCCAAACATCATGGTATCAGAGCCGGGCCTTAACCCTAACCCTAAATCACCACAATCCTAAAAAGCCGCCGCTCACCTTTGTCACCGCCGCGCAGCCACCCACCTAACCAAAACCCTAAAACGCAGCCACCCACCCCAGTCGACGTGTTGGTCTGTTCATGCATACTGTCCACACGCACTGTTCATGCAACTGTTCATGCGCACTGTTCATCCGGGTCTCTGTTAGTTCACAATTCTACTCTTTCACGCAACACGTTTGTCATTCAGTTGTTGGTTCGTGGTATATTGATCTAATGAGGTAAGCTTGGCTCATGATTTGTTGATTCTTGTTTTGTCGCTGCGCTACTTTGGGTTCTGTTTTATCGTGTAATTGCTGGTAAGGTAGATCTGTTGCTGGTTGTTCGGGGTTGGATATTCTAGTTGGTTGGTTGATCGGTTGGTTGCCTCTCATTGCACAGTGACATTTTTGCAATAATGAGTTTGGCTCTTCATTCAGCCATAGTCATGGTCGCAGCTGTGATTCTGGGTATCGTGGTCGGATTTTTGGCCATGCTTTTGGTGAGCGTGGTAACATATCTTGTTTTGTCGTTTATTTCGTTGAAGTTGGTGGTTGTTGGTTGGTAATTGAAATTGGTTGTTATTGGTCGTTGAAGTTGGTAGTTGAATTTGTTCGTTGATTCGTTGGTCGTTGAAATCGTTCGTTGGTCGTTGAATTTGTTCGTTGTTCGTTGGTCGTTGAAATTATTTCGTTGAAATCGTTGAAGTTGGTCGTTCGTTGAAATCGTTGAAGTCGTTTCATTGGTTGAAGTCATTCGTTGGTCGTTGCTATTGAAAGTTGTTCTATTGTTTTAACAAGTTGGTTGTTTTTCGTTATTGTTGTTAGTAGTTGAGGTAATTATTTCGTTGGTTGATATGTAACAAGTTGGAGAGCCTCAGCTTGAGGGGGTGTTAGAATATAGTATTGGTATTAGTCCCACATTGGTTAATGTAGTCTTATGTTATGATTTCCCATTATATAAATAAGAGTTGATTGTGTTAGGGTTAGTTAACACAACACCCTATTCACTTTTCCTATCCTATTCTCCCAAACAACAATAATATTCAAACAATTTCTTCTTTCTAGTATAGTCAACTATGAAGCACCAACACTCCAAAAGGGTGCTGTATCCACGTATTGGACATGGGGACACGTCCAAATACATATTGTGAGACCCTTGTCTTTAATTTAAGGATTAAAAATAAAGGTGTGTGTGGTTTTTATGAAGTTACCCTAAACTATAGGGGTGTAGGTGTAATAAAACAAAAAAAGAATCTTGTGCTGTGTGCGCACGTGGTAAGCTATAGAAGTGCATGTGTGCATATGTGATGTATTTCTTTAAAAAAAAACCCTAATTTGTTTGTGTACTCATGGGTACTGATCATACGAGGGCTGGGGAATTGAAAACCCTAACTTGGTAAGCAACTCTTGTTTGTGTACTCATGGGTATTGATCAATAATCCAACTTGTTTATGAATTGAGTTATTGGAGTTTCTGAAATCAATTGGGTTCAACTAATTAGGGCTATTCTTTGTTGCTTTTCTCTATGAAACTGTTAATCTTTATTAGAATGTGCTGAAATAATAGCCTATAAGTGCTGAAACTGGGTTTAAGTTGCTGCAACTGAAGATAGGTGCAGGAAATATGAATTAGAGGTGCTGAATCTGTTAATAGGTTGCTGAAAACTGCTGTTTGGATGCCAAAAACGCATCTGTAATTGCTGGAAATCACTGATAAGTGCAGGAATTATGTGTTATATGCTGGAAATTGACTGTTTGTGCTGGAAATTGGTGAATAGTTGCCTAAAACTGATCTTAAACTTGTTGGTAATGTGATCTAAGTGTTGACATACTTTCTGGAGGTAAAATTTAGGTTGTGAACATGACTGAATTGGATGTTACGTTGTGTATTAGTTAAAGAGGGATGTTGGAGCTTGTACTAGCATTTGGTGCGATTATTTATTTCTTGTTCAGAAATTTGAATTTTGTGTTCACGTGTATGGATTAAATGTCCTACGCCAGGGTCAGGGGCGACAATGAGTACCGCAACTCCACGTAGGGAGTAACTTTGTTGGTATCTTTTTGTTGGAGACCGAGGTGAGTGTTTCGATTTATAGATGTTCTTCAATTGGACTGAACTTGTGATATTGAACTGTGACTTCGTGTCGATAGGCAATAACGGCCAATGACCGGACTTCGTGTCGTGCTCCTGACTTCGTGTAGAATTCTTTTGACTTTATGCCATGTTAATGACTTCATGTCGAGCTAGTGACTTCGTGTCGGATTAATGACTTCGCGTCGATTAGTTACTTTTCGCTAAATTATTGGTGATGTTGGAATTTTTGTGTTCATTGAACAATCATGTCTCATTTAGATCAGTCTCCACTACAGGTCACATTTTGCTTTTGTAGCTTGCTCTGTTTTCCAAAAACTTGTTGTGAAAATTCGCAAGTGCACGAAATCGTAACAAGTAATATAGTGATAAAGAAAGATGTCGAACCCACGAGGAC
>JAOTQK010000020.1:16200838-16211683 GCA_025642025.1 Rhododendron ferrugineum
TCTTGAGGGGATAGCATAACAAAAAAGGGTTGGGATGGAACCCCAACAAAAAAATGGGACCGGCCTGTCATTTCCTGATTGATAAGGTACTTTGAGATGCTAGGCAAATACTATTTTAATAGAAAACTAGTGTTTAGAAATAGTTGATTTCGATTATGTTCTCTGACAATATTGATTTCTTAAAAGCTGTGTTAATATTTCACATTGAAATTAATTAAGTCTGAGTCATATGTTTAATTAAAGCCCATGGAAAATAAAGGTTTTCTAGTAAATCATTTTTCTCTTGTAAGAAGTTATTTTACTAGCCCCTGAAGCATATTGTTTTTTTCTAAGCTGAAATATGCTTCTGTGAAGTCAAGCTAATTTGCCCCTGTTGATTCCCTTGTATAATCTAGCTATTGGCCCATGCATTTATTAACTCTCACAGAATACTGTTGGCCGAAAATGCATGCGATAACTCAATGGCCTAACAACAAGTGTAGCTATATAATATAGTAAGTATTGTCTTAAGGAATGGTATATAAAAAATATTTCTGTGGTAAGTAATACCTACGTTTTTTTACCATCTCGTTTTTGGCAAATTCACACTACTTTTGTTACTAACGTGCTTGCTGGGAATTGTACCGGGATTGGTTGCTGCCAAATCGATATTCCAAAGGGGCTGAAAAGCTTCTCTGGTTCCCTTGGCAGCATCAACAATCATACCCAGGTTCGGATTTTGTTTTCCTTTTTTTTTATGAAAAAAATAGTACACGTGATAAATAATTACGAAAGCCACGATATTGCTTGGCATCTGTAGTGACCAATATACCCTCGAGTCAGTCCAACCTTGACAATGCATATTGGATCCATCTTATCTCTCCTTCTCCAAGGCCGGCAGACACAAACCCACATTTCCTCTCGTCTTCTTTTTCCTTAGAGCATTTACAGTGGTATAATCAAATTAAAATATTGCTAATCTTAGTAACATTTGCTAAAAAAAGAGCTCATAGAGGAATAATCAGAAATAGCAACCTCTTAGTAACTCATCAAATTTTGGCCCTTGAAAAATCAAAACTAGCAACTTTTTGTCAATAATCAAATTTAGTTGTCCCCATATTTCCTAAATCAAATACACCATCATTATACAAAAACATTCTCTCTCTTCCACTTTCAACATATTTCTAAGAAAAATACTTTTAAAAAAAGTTTTTATTTTTTTGGCAAAAATTGGTTTTTTTTCAAAACTATTTTTTTCTGCGAAAACTATTTTTTTTTTTGCAAAAACAGTTTTTTATTGAAACTTTTTTTTACAAAAACTGTTCTTTTTAAAAAAAAAAATTCAAAAACTATTTTTTTAACTTTTTCCCCAAAACTATTTTTTTTAAATCAAAGTGTTCAAAAAACTATTTTCTCTTTTTCTAATAACCTGTTTTTATTAGTTTGAAGCCTATTTTTAAAAAATTATTTTCTATGTTCACAATTTTTAGATTTTTATAAATTGAAAATGTGATGTGACAAGTTTTGGTTATTCAAATTTGATTGTACCATTGTGGACATCTACATTGCTAACCTTAGCAACTCCTTAAATACATAACCAAAAGATGATGTGACAACTTTTGATTATTGACTTTTGGTTATTTCACTGTGGATACTCTTAGTAAATAACTAAGAAGAACCACATATTGTGGAGTCCATTTGTCATCATATTTAGACATTGTGGAGTCCATCGTGTCGATCGAATACCAATGGATACTACTATGGAATAATTTTTCTCCAATAAAGTTCTTTGTTATCCCGTCCATATGAATTTCGGCATGATTGATGATCTCGACGAGCTTTAATAAATCCCTGGTTTCGACTATACGTCCCCGTCCCGAAATTGGGTAAAACTTGACGCTTCAATCCCTTTGGAGAGAAGTTGCACACCCTATTCTCTTAAGATCAAAACTACCTGAAAAGTCATTCTCTTCTACTTATCTTGCTCTTATGCCTCTTAAACAGGTTTTGTCATTTGACCCTTGTACCTATGCATTTCTGGGGGATCAGGACAGCTTTCCAGTTCAACGGTGTATCAGATTTCATGGACCCCACTTTCATAAACCGAACCGTCGGTAATGTATCCGTGGTACTAGATTTTGTGATCGGAAACCAGACGTGTGCTGAAGCTCAAAACTCGAACGCATCTTCGTACCTGTGCCAGAACAATACTTTGTGTACCGATTCACATAGTGGCTACGGAGGATATCTTTGCAACTGCACTTATGGTTACAAGGGAAATCCTTATCTCAGTCCTGGATGCACAGGTTTGTTGTTGGCTCTGCTATTTTTTGTTTTTGTTTTTTTTCAAATCATAGTGCTACTCCCTCCGTCCCAATTTGTTTGTCCCCTTTTGGACTTGTGCATGTCCCAAATTGACTATCCAATTTCAAAATCAATGGATCAGATTATGTAAACTTTTAAATCAATGGATAATATTTGATTTCCTTAATAAGTTGAAAACCCGAAATTGGACAAACAAATCGGAACAGAGTGAATATGTGGTAAACTCAAAAGAGCATATCCGAAATATCCTTCAAATAGCAAATTAGGGGAAATTTGAGCGATGAGGCAATATGTGCTCTAACAAATTCCTAAAACACAATAATTTGAAGCCATTCTTTAAATTACTTTTCTCTGTCTTCAAATTTATAGAATGTCTCTCACCGCTCCAATATGGATATTTTCTAATTTTCTTTTACCATGTTACTCCAAACAAAACCAAAAAAATATTTTTCTTTTACCATGTTTAATTATTTTTTTTGTTCATTTATGAAATTTTGTGACTTAAAATACGAAGGGCACACCTTGCACCCTTAAAGAAAAAACTTTAGGCATTTTTTCTATGGAAATTGATTTTCGCGCTCTACTTTTGTACGACGCTCCACTTTGTACATGAAGTTATTAGTAACTTCACGTTAAAAAATGGAGCACCTGCGTACAAAAGTGGAGTGCCAAAATCACTATCCTTTTTCTATTTTGGTCACACTAATCAACAAGTTTCAACATTTTACTATCTTGGTTACACTAACAAAAAAGTAGTCTAACAAAATCTTTTTTGCTATAGTAACTCTATTATCAAACTCATTTACAATTTATTCAATACCGGAAATAATTTGACATTTCTCCACAACTTATTCAGTACTCCCGGAAATACCTAAAAACTTGATATTAGATTATAACCACCAACTCATCTGAGAGCTTTATCTATTAGAGAGAGAGACAACTTTATTATTTATATGCCTGCTCTAATATTACATTAGATTATTAACCACCAACTCATCTAAAAGTTTTAGCTGTTAGAGAGATGGGCAACTTTATCACTTATATTCTCAACACTTGATTGCTACAAATTTTTTCTCAAAACTTGTTCATTAGGCCATATTTTCGGTAGCAATTTGTAGAAAAAACATAGACGATTTTAGCATGTAGTTCACACAAATCAACAAGCTTTAGTATTTTACCATCTTATTCACGGTAACTAACAACTAGTCAACAAATTTTTTTTTTGCTACAGTAACTCTACTCACAAATTTATATGCAATTTATTCACTACCTGAAACAATTTTACATTTTTCAATACCTTATTCACTATCAGAAACACCTAACTTTATTCCCACAATTTTTTTGTCACAATTTATTCATTACCGGAAACACCACCCTTAGTAAAAGTGATGTTTCAAAATCTTTCGATAGATTACTTTGTTATAAAATCATCAGCGTACCAATTCCTTAATGATCTATTGGCATGCAGATATTGACGAGTGTAACAATACCAACCTCATCCTCAATAACTGTGCTGCGACTGCAATTTGCAAAAACATTCCAGGAAGCTATTATTGTGTATGTCCTGATCATTACTCTGGCGATGGAACGATAGCCGGAAGTGGGTGCACTCCCAAGCCCTCACAATTCCCGGTGATCAAGTTATCTCTAGGTACGTAATTGCCCAATTAAAAAAAAAAAAAAATCTACTTCAGATCCAATTCTCTTGTTGGTAATTAGGGTCGTGCACAATAGCCTTTTCAGAGTCCCTGAAATCCTTTCCAAATAAGTCAATAGCCCACTAAGGGAATCTTTCGGTGCCGGGTGGGTAGCACATCGCCTGGCTGACGTGGTGTCCGACCAAAACATCCGGCCTGTCCAAAAGTGTATTAGACGGCCCAGATTGAAACGCCCTCTCTACTCTCACCCTCACACACTCTCTCCTCTTTCTCTCTGCTTTTTTTCTCTTCAAATCCAAGGAGTTTAAAATCTAAATGGATGTCCCGGATGCACCGAACAGACACCACATGATAAGTTTAAGTTAACTTCAAAAGAACTCAGCCTAAGCCAGAAATTTTCTAAGCAAACCCACCCATTAACTATAGCACTAGAGATGGCGTTAGTGGGAGAAAATTTTCACATGGAGTGGGCACCATGTGGTAATTTTTTAATTGAGTTAATTTTGTACGTATCACCCGTACAATTAGTTTAAACTTATTGAACGATACAGATTAATTTTTTTCGTGTCAACTCTTCTCACTCTCCTCTCCCCACGCGCATTTAAGGCGCCCTCCTATCATGGGTTTAGATTGAAAAATCAAGTATTTTTTTTTTCTTTTTTCAATTTTTTTTACATTTATTTACTTTTGTGTCAAACTTTTATGACTTATTAATTTGTCTCGATGAGAGAAATCGAAAAAGTAAAAAAAATTTATCGAAACTCATAATTTTTTGAATAAAGTAAAAAATAAGTCAACTTATTTTACTTATTCTTGTCATTTTGAAAATTATTACTTCCTCTCTCCCTTTTTTAGAATCCAGTATTCTATTTTGGATTGTCCCTTAATAACTGTCAATTTTGTAAAGTTAGTATGTAAAAGTTGGTTGATTTTCCATTTTGCTTCTGAAAGTATATTCTATTTTGAAAAACAAGTGAGGGAAAGTGTAATGATGATGTCTTCAAAGAGAATAAGTATGGAAAATGGAGATAAAAGTTGATGTAAAATATGTAATATGATGTTTCTTTAATAAGTTAGAGTTACGAAGCTAGACACTTAAAAAGGGATGGAGGGAGTATGAGTTTTGATAAAAATTGTTTACATTTTCGATTCTTCTCGCAATATAAGTCACAAAAATTTGACGAAAAATTACCAAATATGAATTTTTTTTGAATAAAGACAAAAAAAAGTTACCGTTTCACTTTTAAAGCCAAATTGACCCTTACTCTCTCTCATCCCTCTTCTCTCTCTCTCTCTCTCTCTCTCTCTCTCTCCATATATATATATATATATATATATATATATATATGTATATATATTTAATAAATCTTAAAATGTACATAACTTTTACTCAATATATTAATGTTTTGGTAACATTTGTACATTCGAAATCTGCTCATAGAGATCTATCAAATGAGATCAATATTGAACATAAAATTTTGTAAAACTAAAATTTAATTTTTAAATGTGAATTTTATATTATTGTAATTGAATTTTATATTGTAATAATACATTCACAATTAACATTGTTAATTTTAAATATAGGAATAAATAAATCCTGTTAATTATCTTTTTAATACTATTAATTGTGAATTTCATTGTTATTTGTTAACTTAACACTATTTATTATGAATTTACTCCACTAATTAACATTATTGATGGCTTATTTAATGCAATTAATTGTAAAATTAGAGAAAAATTAACAATGTTAATTGTGAATTTACACTATTGATTGTTTATTTAATACTGTAATTTACTCCAATTTAGGAAAAAATTAACATTGTTAGTTGTTAATGTAACACTCTTGTTTATAATCTTAAGACGAAATAAACACTTTTAATTGTTAACTTAATACCATTAATTATTGCTTAACATAATAGCAAAAAATATAATTCAAAAATAAATACCATTAATTGTGAATTTAACACTTTTATATTCGATATTGATCTCATTCAGTGAATGTCAACAAATGGAATTTAAAAATATAATTTTTATAGGAAAAAGATGTGCACAACAAGAGTTATACACATTGTAATATTTAAATAAAAAGGGAGAGAGAGAGAGAGAGAGAGAGAGAGAGAGAGAGAGAGAGAGAGAGTGGGAGACTTCATAGGACTTGGATTCTGTCCATTTCGTTTCGGACCAGTTCGGTCCATTTGATGCATCCGAGCTGTCCAAAAGTGTATTGGACGATCCAGATTTAAAGAGTGTGTTTTTCATTAATTTTTTTTAAAAACACCCCTTTAAATCTGACGGCTCGGATGTACCAAATTACCCGAATTGGTCCAAAGCAAATGGACGGGATCCGCCCCCGACTTCATACTAACTGAAAAAGCCCAGCTATGTATGAATATTTGCTATGTATGAACTCTTTAATAAATAAACCACCAATCAAAATATCAATCCAAACGCAGGAACAAAAAACGATCACCAAATAACGCCAAGATGTACGTGGAAAACTCTAAACGGAAAAAAACCATGGGAAGGAATCACAAACACTATAAATATTGTGTAGTTATAAGTAAACTTACTCTACGATTTGAATCCTCACAATCGAGCCTAAGACCTATTTGTCGAATCCACGTTCACCACAACCAGTGTTTGACCACTGCTGCCTTGAATCCACAAGCCTTCCAAAATGCTTCCAGAAATCCATCGAAAGATGACTCAATTAGTTGAAGCAAAGATGAATGAACTTCTTGGAGTTATCATATATATATATATAGTATCTCAATGATCAATTGACCTCATTTGTACTCCAAGACCCACAAGCCAAAAAAAACCTTCTTTTCTCCTCCTCCAAATCTTAAAAACACCAACGTATAAATGTTGTGCCTACGTATATACCAACCAACCAATCCTCGTGGCCTTTTTATGTATAATAAAAAAGGCTACTTGTATATTCGGTGAAGTTGCCATATACCGAAAACGGGGTTCCCTTGATTTTTCTTTCCTTTTGAAGGACTAAATATTGAAACTGTCACGCCCTCGATTTTCAAACGTATTATTAACACCTTTCCATTAATAAAATATTGGCAATTCCATACATAGATACCCATGCTCAACAATGCTATATCTATCCAAATATTTAACATTCTTCCCAAAGTACATCCTTTATATTGCACACAAATACCCCCATAAGCGTCTTACAAAAGAAGAAGAAGAAGTTAATATTCTTATATTCATTCCCTTAGTCAAAAGATAGATAGTAGAGTTACATTTTGATCTCAAATGTGATCTACAAAGTTGATCCTATAACTCCCCTCCTTACACTTTCAAAGGGCTTTTCAAGCAATGCATGCCAACACTCCAAACTATGTGCCTTGAGTTGTACTAGAAAAAATGAAGGGTTGAGCAAACACGCGCCAAATAGAGAAATCTCCAATAACCCTACATGCAAATGGGATGGTGCATACAATGACAGGTTGAATAAATTAACAACGAACGACATTATTTGGGTTAAAAGATAAGGTGTCCAACTTTGTCGTTCTATCCACATTGATACGCACTCACTCTCACACACGCACACACTTTCTATTCACTAAGCGACGCCAAGGTGTTTGTGTCCTTTTAAGAAAGCCTAGGCCTCACCTCCATATAAAGTAGATATTGTCTTAGTTACAAAATAGTGAAACTCACGAATAGGATATGTAAATTTGTTTCAGAATAACCAAAGAATAGAGGTACCAAACATTTTGTTGATTCTACGGAATACCAAAGGATTTGACAGCTAAGGAAAAGTTCACCAGTTTCCATTTCATCTTCTCATTTCAACACATATTTGGATCACTTTGGCCTCTCCCGGGTCTTTTCCCATTTCAGAACATGCTAGGCACATACGTAGTCCCAATCACATAATATTAAACTATGAAGGAGTCGACGGACAAACGACAACAAAGGTAATGACCAATCCCATCCACTTAATCGCATTACCTCAACAAACTTATCAATTATCTTATGTCAATACCACCAATGTCCACATGCGCATAAAATACCTCATCCTCACATTCACCATATCATTTGTTGGAGTATAATATCACTGAGTATCGCAAATACACAATAAAGCTCCATCTCATCTCATGAGTCTATGTAAAAACAATTCAATTAATTCCCATAGCACGACGAATGCGATCAAGAATCCCAGAATTAACAAGTAACTATATTAATTGGCGAGAGAATAAGAAACTGAATTTTTTTGCTATAAGGCCTGACGTAAATTCGATTCAAGGTTCTCAGGTCTTACTCCGTTCCAAGTATGGAAGGACTTCGAGTGTCCCTAGTGTATCATTCAAATAGGTAACTTAACACAATGTAGATGATTGATTTAGAAGTGCAAAGAATGCATCAAAAAGGATCAAAGGTTGTTCGGGACGGCACAAAGGCATGACAACAAGCAAAACTGCCCAGATAGGGTCCAGGTATCGATACCCCACGCATGGTATCGATACCCCAAGTCCAAAATTTCCAAATTCAACTCAGGTATCAATACCTCTCATCATGGTATCGATACCACGAGCAGGCGACCAACGTTTTGTGCAGGTTTTCGACAGATTTCGAACCAATCAAGGGATGGACGATCTAATGGCCAACCAAGGTTAACTACGGCTTTATACCCGCCCTTTCTTCACTAAGCTTCAACATCAAAACCCCTCTATCACATCACAAACTCAACAACAAACGCAGGATACCAAATCACATCTAAGTTCGACTCTCATTCAAGGAACACGAATTTTGAGGAAGATTAAACGTGTAATCAACACATAGGCATGTAGAGAGAGAGGAGAGATCCCTACGAGAATGAGTTTTGAGCAAAACCTCCAAATTCCAAGCAAGCCCTAGCATCCAAGAGTTGAAATCAATCGGGAACACCTCCTCTAAGCCCTGCCCATGCGTCCCGAGGATGCTCATACAAGGCGTAATACGTGTGGGTGTTCAAGGATTCATCGGGGGGGGGGGGGGGGGGGGGGAGAGAAGCGTGTGTGGGTGGTGGGATAATGTTTCTCTACCACACACACCCATATATATACCACTACACATACATATCACACTCACACCCCAAACTTTCAAGTTCTATCACATTCGACCCAAGTCACATATTCTCATAACATTTCACATTATCTCACATTTCTAATTTTTTTATTGAAATCCTAAAATTATTGAAATAAATAAAAAAATATACGGGTCTCTACAGAAACCCTTGATTGCCTTGATTTTCTTCCACCTAAAAACTCAAACTCTCAATTACACATTATTTATTTTCTCACTTTCTAACCAGCCACTCTAGAAATAAAAATAAATAAAATACAACTCAATACATGGGGATACAAATAAATGTGTGTTTTGTCATAGAATCTGTCAACACAGAGAGATTGTGGTTATGATCGTAACACTAACGCGGAGGGAGAGCGAGAGTGAGAGAGAATGTGAGTGGACAACAGTTAAATGCCAACCACCATTGCTTGTCTTGACTCCTGATGCTCTGGATCATGAGTAAGAGAGAGAGTGAAATTGACGCATGGAAAAAACAAAAATATATACAACTACACACAAACACTTACACATACTCACAATAGAGGTGGGTCCCGCACAATCTGCACATCTCTAATGTGTGTGGGGTCCACCTCTATTATGAGTGTGTGTGAAAGTGTTTGTGTGTGGTTATAAACTTATTAGAGAAAAATATTTGTCCGTCTTAAACGTTTGAGATTCAGAGCTATGGATAGCCCGTAAAATTCACTATGGACTAACTTACTAACTCTCCGCTAACCTCCGCTGATGTATACTCCCTCCGTCCCTATTTAAATATCCACTACAATTTTGCGTATATTTTCAACGGCTTATATCTCTCGACGTATATTATGTTTTATGATTTTATAATTATTGTCTTCTAGAAAAAATTGAGATCTATCAAACAAGATTCATACAATGTTCTATAAATTGCTAGGCTCTAGTCAGGCAGAAAAAGGGTGCCTAGCGCCTTGGCGTCGACTAGTTGGCCTAGCTAGCGCCTAGGTGGGGACTACGCGCCCGACTAATCGGCTGTCTAATCTAGGCATCGGACCACCGCTTAACGCCTAGGCGGGAACTAATCGGCCTAGGTGACCACCTTTTAGAACACTGGATTTATATTGCATATTTTTAGCAATATACATCGAATGATATAAGCCATTGAAAATGCATGCAAAATTGTAGTGGATATTTAAATAGGGACGGAGGGAGTACAATATTAGGGGGGGAAAAATCATGCACAATATGGTTGATAGTTTTTTTTTGTCATTCGTTAAACCTAATCTACTCTATCCTAAGGGATTTGGGAAGGGGGATGAATGCTTACAGGAATTGAACTATGTCCATGTGCATGGGAGTATAAGGGAAGAACCAACTGCCTCCACTCCACTTGCATATGGTTGATAGTTTAACATAGCAGCTATCATACGTATACCTCTTTTACTCCTATGGGGAAAAAAAAAAGATCATGCACAATATGGTTCCTATGGAAAATCTGAACTACCTCCTTTGCTCCGATGAATTCACGTACTGATCGAAAGCCTTGGTATTTCAAATTTGTATGACACTACTCGGTGTCGTCCTCTTTGTATGACGCTCCTTGGTGTATGACTACATGATTTTTCTTTTTTATCATTTATGATATGGAAATCTCTTTTTTGTCGATAAAAAAAAATGAAGAATCATATTGTACGTGTATGTAGTGCCACTAATCTATTGGAATCATAACCAATTTCCTCCTGCGAAACACATAGTCTGGGTGTAGAGACCCGTATTTTCTTTTATTATTGAAAATGATTAATGAATGTCTAATTGGGAAAGTATGACATAATTAGTG
>JAOTQK010000020.1:16221762-16240192 GCA_025642025.1 Rhododendron ferrugineum
AAAAAAAAAAAAAAAAAAAAAAAACAAATCCATCTAGTGGGGGCACTGGCCCCCACTGGGCCTCATATGCCTCCGCCGGACCGCCACTGAGTAACGGTATTATAATATACTATTTTCAGTAGAAAACAAACAGATTGAAATTTCTTGCTACAAATTACTTGTGTTTTAGCAAGAGAGCACTACACCATACATCATTGAATCAATAAGCATGTGCTAACATTTGCAAACCTCGTTACATGAACTAGTGAAAATCTTTTAAGTGTTGTAGATGAAATTCCTATTTTCCTACCCATCGAATAATCAAAAAATAATAGGGACGAAGAATAAACGATGAACACCAGATATACGTGGAAAACCCCAAACGGGTAAAAATCACGGGAATGAATCAAACACTATAGAAAAACATTGTACGGTTACAATCGAACTTACTACACAATTGAGAATTCTCACAATTGACTCAAGATCGATAGTCGAATCCTCGTTCACCGTACCCCGTGCTTGATTGCCGCCACCTCGGATCCTCAAGCCTTCCAAATAACCCTTCGGAAATCCACAGAAGAACAAACCTATGTTTGTTGAAAGAAAGTAGAGAACATCTCTTGAAGTTTGACTGTGGCTTCGAGAAACTGAATGAGAACTCCAAGAATCAACGGTAGACAAATCCTTCCCTCTTTTTAACAAAGACCCATGTTTCTTTTCTTTTACGCTGCTGCTCTGTATATGCTCTCGTTCCTTTAAAAAAAAACCAACAGCAGCTCTCTATTGTGACTGCTATATTTCTTTCATCGTGCCCTAGCAGAATAGGAAAAGCTGCTATTTATATTAATTGCATCCCAATCGATCTATTTATCGATCCGTCAATCCATCTACTCAAATTCCAAACGGCTGCCCCAATTAGTCAGTAGGTTCCAATAGATGACAGCTTGACGACCCCGATTGATCGGTTCCAATAAAGCTCAAAAACACTTGCTCTCGATTACAAATAATGATTCCTTCCACTTTAGTCCTATACAGACTTGCTACGCTTAGAAAAAATAAAAAGACATTACAAATCGATAAAGAAGGAATACAAAAGAAAATATGTTTTGACAATGGAATTGCCAACCAAAAAAAATGCCGCTTTTTGGAGCTAACAGTAGACAATGAACTAAACTCTCTTTTTTTCTTTGTCCCACAGGTGAAATAACTATTCACATGCTGAAGATAATTCTGCTCTTGTTCTTAATTTGTTTGAGATAGTTGATACTAAGTGTTTGATTGATTTGTCTAATAAGGAGTGGTCTATGGCTTTGTAATTCAATATAAATACTTCGGTTGGAGTGATTGATTTGTCTAATAATTAAGGAGTGGTCTATGGCTTTGTAATTTAATATTAATTACTACTTTAGTTGGAGTGTACATCCCTAGCTCCTGTGCATGGTTTTTTTTTTTTTTCCCTTTAGACAAGGCAAATTCTATATCTATTCTATTCTATGGGGAAGGGGAAGGCTTGGTGAGATTTGAACTCCCAACCTCGTAGATGGAGGATCTTTAAGGGAAGCGAATTAACTTTTACGCTATCAGCTATTTATGGTTTGTATTTAGATCAACCAGTGATATGGGTTGATCTAGATAGGGCTTGTTTGATTCAAGGGTAGCACATGCTTACTGATTCACCGACTGTGCTATATTATTTGCAAACCTTGTTACTCAAAGTTAACTAGGACTGGATCTTCCAAAGTCCAAAAGGATTTAAAAAAGTGTAGTGTTATTGACAAATGTATATTAAAAGCAAAAAATACTAAAGAAAAGGCAAGTTATACACGGAAAAAAACATTATGGGAGCACACAAAACTTGTGTGATTATTGCTTTCCACATTTTATAGTCACCAATTTCAAAAACAAAGCAACTGATCACTTCACCTAATCCTCTACTTCCTTCAACTTCCACACCATTTAACTTCAGGCATTATGAAGATTCTCTGCTGTTGGGGCTCATGGGAGTTGGCTATTGGCAAAAATCTAGACCAATTCCTTCCCCCTAAATCCTGTTCTTCAATGGTCAGGGGTACTATCCACCCCAGCTTACGAGTACCTTGACCTAATTCCCTTCCCAGTCCGGTCAAAGGTAGGTCATCCACATAAGTAATATGAAATTCACAAGAAATTGCTTTATTACAACCTGACCCCAAGAATCGAATCCTGATCAATTGTGTGGGGAGCGAACCCACCAATTGGGATCTCATAAGAAATTACTTTCTTGCGAACTAACCCATAAAATCAAACTCTAATGGGGCTAAGCAAATGGAGGTGGTCGAAGCACAAATAATACCCAAAAGTTTAGAAGTGTCCGAATTCATGACATTATGCACCATCTTTGCATTCGGGTGGCTAACCTAATGAATTTTTTTAACATCCATACTATAATGAGATCAATCGTAACACTGCGTTGAAGGTACGTAAAGTCAGTACTATCCATGGTAGTGACATTGACCACTGCCCTGCTTTGTATCCGAAAACTTCGAGCCTTTGTGTTGTGGTTTTTTTTCAGCGATATCCATGGAATATTTACCAGCTTGAAAATTCTATTGAGTACCCAACATAATCAAAGCTTGGTTTCGAAACAAATGAACTTTAAAATCTATCCATGGTAGTGACATTGACCACTGCCATCATGTTTGTTTTGTGAATTATCTAGTAGAGCAATGATACCAATGCAACTTTAAAACACAACTCCGGAAACAATTGCGCCCAGAGCCGTTTGATGCACATGGGTCCACATGCATCGAACGACGTTATATGGATTTTGAATCAAGGTAGCAAGATAATGAGCAAAGCAAAGAAAACGATTCGGTACTCTTGGCTATAAGCCCATGTCAAAATGGACGTGAACAAAGAGTGGCAAATGCATCTGCATGCCTAAATGAGAAGCAAGCAGGAATAGAGAGAGAACTAAAGGCTCACCTTGTTTTGAAGTCCCACATCTGGTAATTACAAAAAGGTAAGAAGCAAAGGCAGGTACAAATAAGCAACATCGTGCAACATTGTAATATACTTACCTGGACGGGGTCAATGGGCGATCAATAAAGCCCATGGCCTAGGTTAGTGACCTCCATTGCACTTAGGAGGGGTGCTCGCCTAAGGTCTACTCAAGTGGTGGAGCCTACGTCATAATTTGTGTTAGCGGGGGCCTGCGTTCGCGCGGCCCCTTCCTAGTTAAGTTGAAAGCATTTAGTCTCTCAAGGGTTAATTGCCCTGTCCAATTGTGTTTTCCAATTTAGATTGGAATTCAGAAGTTGCATTTATGGTCAGCGCCATTTCAATGGTTAAACTTTGAGTAATTACTGAAATGGTCTTGGATCCTTCCAGGCTATAAGCTCTATCGATTGGAGATTACAAGAGTAATGTTTTTGTTCATTTGTTCTCTTATTATACGGTTCTTGTCTTCTCTGATGTTAGAGAGAGAGAGAGAGAGAGAGGGATGATTACCTACCAACTGCTTGAGTGTTTGCTTGAGAGAACCATCGTAGAGGCAAATGGGAAGAGCTTTTTTTCCTTGTCTTCAATCTTTTCCTGGTTGTGTAGTCATTTCACGTGGGGACTTACTTCGATTAATTGTCATTCGTGGTGTTTGTCATTCGATTAATTGTCATTTTGATTTTCTGCTATGCTCCGAACAATTTTTACTAGAATGTTTGCTTAGAGACACAATTACTCTTGATTTCAATTGATCTCTAAGCATTATTTAGAACCTGTTTGTTCTTCGATCATCGTCTGACCACGTGGCGATACTCTCTTACTATTATATAGTTTCACTGTAGAATTTCCTTATAATAGGGTTCAGAAAGAGAGAGAAGAGTAGTAGAATTATCTGATAGTTAACACAGAGAAACCTTTGCTCTCACAGATGAAGGGCGAACACTGATTTCCCGCGACTGGATCACAAAAGCCACGATGAGATGCAAAAGAAATGCTCAAATGAAGGAATTGAACAAATGAAACCAAACAAATTTTTGCCTTGAGGGTTTGCTTGAGGGATAAAAAATTAGCCTTAGGTTCATTATGTGAACTTCATAAGTCCACAAGTCCACCTATTAATTTTGTAAGGTCCCAAGTCCATTTTAGGGTATCCTAGATTAGGATAGGGTACCCTAGAGTTTAGACACTTTTATAAGATTTTAGGGTGCATTTTTCTATTGTAGAGTAGGTTACCCTAGGATTTTGACACTTTCATAGGGTTTTAGGGTCCATGCCACTTTCCTATTATAGAATTTTAGTAGTTTAGGTACATTTATAGGGTACCCTAGGGTTTAGATTGTGTAGACTTGTGGCTTTCCGAAACTATTAGATGGACTTGTGGGCTTATGACTTGTGACTTTCAATTTTTGCCTCGCTCTTCAATTTTTTCCTGATGTGTATAGCCATTTTCCGTGGGGACTTCAGTTAATTGTCATTCTATAGTTACCCGCCGATATTTGGGTTCTCAATGTTTAATAACTCTGTCGAAGTACTATGTTTTCGCAATGTTTTGCAATGTAAATTTAAATTCAATAGTCATGTATGTGATTTGTGAGCATCTTGAATACCCCAAAAAAAAGGGAAAAGATCTCTGACCAGTGATCATCTTGATTCGGTTTTCGAATTTTTTTGCATCATGTCGTCGCTTAAAGATTCTTTTTCCCCCCTTCGGATCGCATCGCTAATGAAACGAAGGCTTTGGGTTTTCGAAAACGAGAGTGGGAAAGAGAATCTCCTTCCTTACCACGAATTAAACTAGAAAAGTTAGTTTAATACTTTCCCAAGTTTTCAGTATCTGTTTATACCCGTTTTTGGCACCACGGATCGGGCTAGTCGTGATTGGATTTTTAATGGTTTCTTTAATTTTATTGGGCCGAAGTTGGGTAATTAATCCTTGGATGAGTATTGGGCCATGGGTTTTTTTCCCATTTGGGCCCAAGAAATATGTAGCCCGCGGTCACGGTTTGGTCCAGGAAGGCCACCCACGGTTGGGCCCATAAAGAAAGTAGTGGTTTGGCCCATAAGGTGTAGCCCACGGGTCGACCCATAAAGAAAAAGAGCAGATCTGATCCGTTTGGAGCAGCCGATGATTTTAGGAGGTGGTTATCTGGGTGGCAGTTATATTCTTCTTAATTCAAAGGGCCAATTGACCAAGTCAATTGGCCATGTGTCAAATGCTTGCAAAGGAAGGATAATGGGAAGTTGATTGTCACGTCACCCATGTTCTACCAACTGCTTTTAACTTCTGAAAACCTCCCATGATCAAACATGCACGAAAAGTGGGGAAACATGGGACACATGGCAGCCATTGAAGCAAGGCAGATTCTCGGATTCAGGCCTGAATCAGAATGTTGCTGAGCCTATAAATACTAGTTCACAAGATGAAAAACGGGTCCAATACCAATCAAAGCATAACGCTTACAAAACTTTCCTGCTTTCAGCAAAGTAGCCTATCGAATACATCGTGCTCAAATCTCATTCAAACTCACTTCATCAAGTAGTTTGGATCTTTACTTTTCCTGTAATCAACTTTATTATCCCGGAGTAATAAAGTTTACGTTTTTCTACGTTTCTACGTCCATTTCCTATACGACTAGGAAATTTTAAGTCCACGACCGTGTGGCAAACCACGAACCTCATTGTGATCTTTAACCTTTGGGTCACACGCAATCGCTCATACGTTAGAAGTCAAGATTCACGGGAATCTTCGTCAAAAGTTAGGCGCTACAAGTCTTGGCACGCCCGCGTTCATCACATTCACGCCTTTGCCAAAAAACGAGAGTTTTCAGTATCCCTACGAAGTGCGCATGAAAAAATGACGAGTTATAACTATTGTGACTAAGTTAATTCCTTTACGCCAAGGATACTGGTTAAGAAATTTTTAAATTTGTTGTACATTCTCTATGCACCCACTTTCATTCGCTATGTACTACTCACTCTCATGAGGTGGGTTCCTGCTTTCTAATTTTATCGAGGACAACATTTATCATCGAAAACGTTATTGTTGGTCATTGACTCGAGGGTTGAGGGATGGAGATCAAGCAGGAAGCAGCACTTCAGTGTCCGTTGTGAGTTCTGTTGGGAATCAAGAGACATTCACTCACAAACAAACTCTACACTTTATTCGTCTTTAACTGAAATACAAACTACATACAAATCACACAACTCTCACACTCTCAATTCTCACACACAAACACTAGTGGGGAAAACCCCCAAAGGGGTTCCCACGTTTTCCCTCTTCTCTTTGCTCTCTTTTCCCACACTTCAACAATCCACACATACATACAAACTTATACATAATCTAGGTAACCCTTGGCCACAGGTTCTACACCTAATTGTGCAACCCCCAACTCCCGTATTAAATTCCAGACAAACACCATCATTTTCAGTCATGAGCTTGGCCCCATTTCTTCAATTCCATCTCTTCTCATGTCTCCCAACTCACACACAACTACCCCACTTCATATATAATTAAGTTTAATTCCAACAAGTTCCCAGTTCTCGCGTGTGGGAACTCCTAAAAATTGGCGTGATCTTATATACGATACCAGCAGAAAGTTTTGCTCGGTCCATTTCTTGTTGGGCTTAAATGAGAGGCTAAGAGTTATTTTCCATTAAAGTATCGACAAAAACCCTTTTGCACAATTAACCATTGCATTTTTCCTTTACGCCCAAAGGTGGATTGTAAAGAATACCGTTTACTGATTGAAGGGAGTTTTTTTTTTCGTTTTGGTTGCCCAGTGGTGGGGATTTCCCAAGCCCGGGGGCTTTTTGGGCTTACCCCGGAGTCGGCCCTATTAAAATTCTAGGGCCGGCCTTGTGAGGCGGAGAAAACAATGGGAAAGGTCGATCCAAGAAAATCATATGGAATGCGACCTTGCTTTAGTTTATCATTTTGTCATCAGCATGCGTTTACTTTGTTTCAAAAATTCTAGTGCCGACCTTCTAAGGCAGAGAAAGCGGTGGGAAAGTTCGATCCCGGAAAATCGTCAAGAATACGATCCTGCTTTAGTTTCATTTTGTCACAATAATGTGCTTAATTACTTTGTTTCAAAAAATTTAGGCCCAGCCTTGTAAGGCAGAGAAAATGGTGGGGAAGGTCGATCCAAGAAAATCATAATGAATGTGACCCTATTTTAGTTTATCATTTTGACACAAGCATGCGTTTACTTCGTTTCAAAAAATTTAGAGCCAACCTTGTGAGGCGGAGAAAACGGTGGGGAAGGTCGATCCCACAACATCCTCAAGAATGCGACCCTGCGTTAGTTTATCATTTAGTCACCATCATGCGTTTACTTCGTTTTAAAAATTTCAGGGCCAGCCTTGTAAGGTGGAGAAAACAGTGGGGAATGTCGATCCCACAAAATCATAAAGAAGTTTGATCCTAGAAGATCATCCCCACCTGTTAGTGCACTATTGGTGCATACATGGTTGGTGCGCATAGAGTTATGATTAGTTGACTTCAAATGAGAATACTGCATTTTTCTTAAATACGGGCTCTCAAAGTTCATTTTTCTTGGATTCCAAAAGGAGTACTTTTTATCTTTGGAATGAGTAGACATTGCTGATTGAAATCCAAACTAACATAGCAACTGATGAAAGGAATCTTCCTAAACTATAGAAGTTGTTAACTGCTCTATGTAACCCATCCAAGATTAAAATTGTCCACTGATCATGCCGCCGCCTCCTCCTTTTTCGTAGTTGTGACTCGGAAAATAAAAAATGGCAGAGGCTATTCTTGGCATAATGCCAAGAAAGCTACAGATATAGCTGTTAGTCGAATCATCAAAGAAAGTTCTCGCTTGTATCGCATGAGAGAAGACCTCATTTGGATTGAAACTGAGATGAGATTCGTCCAATCCTACTTAAAAGATGCGAGGCCGAGCAATTGAGAAGAAAAGAAGTACTATCAACCTTCAAACGTGAAATTTGCGACCTTGCTTATGATGTGGAGGACATTATTGACACTTATTTCCCCAATATAAGATTAAGTAGGAGCCGGTGGAAGAGGCTCTTCTTGACTTCAGCAACATGAGAATTGCTCATGACATTGTTAAAAAGGTTTCGAATAAATTCCAAACATCCAGCCATTGAGGAAAGGGGATAACCCGTTGAAGGCCTAAAGTTTTTATTGATGGGCATTTTACCTCTCGGTCAAGAAGATAAAAAGTAATTTCTGTCAGGTCTCCTCTAATTAACGAAACACTAAAATCCTATGAAAGTGCCTAAAACCCTAAATACTGAATGTGCCTTACCCCTATGGCACCCTATTAAAGTGCCTAACCCCTAGAGCACCCTATAAAAGTGCCTAAACTCTAGGGTACCCTATAAAAGTGCTTAAATCCCTAGGGTACCCTATGAAAGTGTCTGAACTGCTAAAACCCTATAATAGAAAAGTGCATCCTAAAACCCCTATGAAAGTACCTAAACCTAAACCCTAGGGCTCTATGAAAGCGCTTAACCCTTAACCTTAGGGTACCCTAAATCCTAGGGTATCCTAAACCCTAAAATCTTAAGGTACCCTAAAATCCTAGGGTACCCTAAGATTTTAGGATGCCCAAGAGTTTTATGATACCCTCTAGGGTAGGATACCATAAAACCCTAGGGTAACACTTCCATTAATGGTAAATGTATTTTTGTAAAAGTGGACCTAGTGGTAATTAAGTATTTCATCTCTCCTTAATGAGAATTAAGTGTCACTTTTTTGTACTTCGAGGTAAAAAACTGTTTATTGATTATGTGGCTTACAAAGTTTGAGTATGAGGTTAATTTAGATACACTTTAGGAAAGTTGAGATAATACGTCATGATTTTGGAATAATCCTTTAATTTGTTGCCAATAATTCTCCAAGGTGCTAATTTAACTATTCTAAAAATACTAACTTTCGTTGAGAAAAAAAGTATTGTGTGAACGTGGACGCTTTCTTTATCATAGATTGGGTTCGTGCCGGCTTCGTAGCCAATTGGAGATAGTAGTCAATGACGCTTGGAACAGGGCGTTGCACATTTGGGTGGCAGCTTGGTTTATTAAAAGCAACGGGCAGCATAAAAAAAATAGCAAATGTAGGATAGTTCATAGTTGATATCTACATATAGAATGATCCGTGTTCCTAAAAAAAGTCATTTTCGCAATGGCAATGCAATTTTGCAATTGTTTCCTGGAAAGATAGTTCCTATAGAAATAATATATAAAGCTAGTATCACTTCGTAGAGTTGCAATGATGAAACATCACATGTGCCTCCCACGTGATATTTCTGAGGTGTATAATTAACAGTAGATAATTCATATAGAAATAAAAGTATTTACCAATTAGTCTTTTAACCTGCATTTTCCCATTGTCAAAACTTGATTTTATATTTTTGAGGAGTATTATGTGCAAATGTCATTGGGCCTCGATTTAAAGGTTTTGCTTTTGGCCCTTAAAATTCTAGGGCCGATCTTGTGAGGCGGAGAAAACAGTGGGGAAGGTCGATCCAAGAAAATCATCAAGAATGCGACCCTGCTATAGTTTATCATTTTGTCACCATCATCCGTTTACTTCGTTTCAAAAATCTTTGGGCCGACCTTGTAAGGCGGAGTAAACAGTGGGGAAGGTCGATATATCCCAGAATATCATCAAGAATGCGACCCGCTTCAGTTTATCATTTTGTCACCATCATGCGTTTACTTTGTTAAAAATAAGACAAGTTGTATCTAGGACAAGGAGTGATACAACTTGGTGTACACGACTAGTGAGAGAGAGAGAGAGAGAGAGGAACATTAGTTGGGTAGTGCAAGAAAGAAAAAAAGTAATGAAAGGGATCACCAATGTGCTCACTTGCACTGTCCATGTGCACACACCGCACTATTCATTGTTGACTTCAAAGGAGGGCGAGACACTAAAGTGGGCCCTGCGCGCCAATTAGTGCACTATTGGTGCATAAGACTGTAAACGAGTCGAATCGAGTTGAATATTAGAATGTTCAGATTCGTTTGTTAAGTTTTGTAACGAACTCGAACTTGAATCAAACTCAATGAAAATTTGACGAGTTGAGCTCGAGCCGAGCTTGCCTAATTTTGAGTCGAATTCAAGCTTGTTTACAAGTCTAGAGTTGTAAATAAAATTTTTAGAATGTACATATAAATACGTTCATACATATATTAAAATGATAAAAATATATACATAAATTATTTTTTAGTGATCGTAAGCATTTATAATCGTACAAATTCAAAAAATTTCATTATGTACACACATAAATTTATACATATACAATTTATATAAGTTAATACTTATTCAAGTTTATATATATAATTTTCATAATACACATGTACTCGAGGTTCGCGAGCCTAATTGAGACGAATACTACAAGTTCATGTTCAGCTCATTTATGTAACTAGCCTAATATTGAGGCTCAAGTTCGGTTCATTTAGTAGATGAATCGAACTCGAACGAGTCTTTACCAAGTTGAGCCTCGAACAGTTCACGAACGTTTCAGTTCAATTATAGCCCAATAATGCATCTTTGATCGGTACCGATAGAATTATGGTTTGTTGACTTCAAATGAGAACGAGACACTAATTTAAAAATCAGAATACTGCATATTTTAAAAACCAAGATAACTGCTGTATGCAACTCATCCAAGATTAAAATTGTCCCCTGATTCATGCCGCCTCCTCCTCCTCCTTTTGGGTAGTTGTGATTCGGAAAAACAAAAATGGCAGAGGCTATTCTTGGCATAATTGCCACGAAAGCTGGAGAAATAGCTGTTAGTCGAATCATCAAAGAAAGTTCTCGCTTGTCTCGCGTGAGAGAAGACCTCGCTTGGATTGAAACTGAGATGAGATTCATCCAATCCTACTTAAAAGATGTCGAGGCCAAGCAATCAAGAACAGAAGGTTTATCCACCTTTATACGTGCAATTTTGGACATTGCTTATGATGTGGAGGACATTATCGACACATATTTTCCGAAGATAAGATTACCTAGGAGCCGGTGGAAGAGGCTTGTTGACTTCAGCAACATGATAATCGCTCGTGGCTTTGTTAAAGAGGTTGAAGGCATCAGAAAAAGGGTCGAGGGTATCAAAAATGCTCGACAAACTTTTGGAATCGATGAAAGCAGCCGTAGCTGTGAAGAAGATACATGGGATCCAAGACAATCTTTCCCTCACCTTGATGAACCAAATGTCGTTGGATTCGACAATCTAATCGAAATTTTGGTGCCCAAAGTCCTCGATGACGATTTACATCATCGTGTGGTGTCTATTATTGGCTTTGCCGGTCTGGGAAAGACAACTCTAGCGAGGAAAGTTTACAACTCTGCTCGGCAATCAAAAGTTTACAACTCTAATCGACAGCGTTTTTCCTGCGCTGCATGGATTTGTGTTTCTGAGAGCCCAAACGTAAAAAAGCTTTTGCGAGAGATTGCAGGGCAAGTGGGCTTGGAGAAGGAGAAGATTGAGCACAACGTTGAGATCAATCTGTCAGAATTCTTGAGCACAAAAAGGTATGTGATAGTGATAGATGATATATGGCATACCAAGGCATGGGATGCTTTAAAGATTGGCCTTCCTTCGAATTCTGAGAATGGGAGTCGAATAATACTCACTTCTCGGAATAGAGAAGTAGGTGTACACATAGGTGGGCTGAACTCTGTACTTATGTTGGAACCCCTAGATCAGGAAACCAGTAGGAGACTCTTCTACAAACTTATTGTAGATGATCTACAAAATATTTGCAAAATACAAGATCCCCCCCCACTAGAGAAAATTGGTGAGCAAATATTAAAAAGATGCGGTGGTGTGCCATTAGCAATTGTACTAGCGGCCGGTTTGCTAAAATTAAGACAGAGATCAGAAACTACGTGGAAAGGGGTATTAGAGGCAATGGGTCAGTATAAAGACCAATGTGCTGAAATCTTTGCTTTAAGTTACAAAGATTTGCCTCTAAATCTCAAACCATGCTTTCTATACTTTGGAATTTTTCCGGAGGATCGTGAAGTTGAGGCATTCGATTTGATTAATTTATGGGCAGCCGAGGGGTTTATAAGAGGTAGTAACGTGAGAGAGGTTGAGGAAGTGGGAGAGGACTACCTGAATCACTTGATAGCGAGAAACCTTATTCAAGTTGTTCAAAGGAGGTACAATGGAAGGGTTGGAAGTGTCCGGATTCATGACATTATGCACAATCTTTGCATTCGGGTTGCTAACGAGATTAATTTTTTTAACATTCATAGAGACGAGATCAATTGTAACGACACTGCGTTGAAGTTACGTAGAGTCGCTATCCATGGCAACGAAACTGATCACTACCCTGCTTTGTATCGGGAAACTTCCAAACTTCGTGCTGTGTTTTGTTTTGTTCGCCAGTACCCGTGGAATCATAATGCTAATAAAAATCTTCTCCAGGATTCAAAATTTCTTCGAGTGCTTAGAGTTGAGGAGGGCAATGTTATACCAAGGTCTGTTCTAACTGAGATTTGCAATTTAAGGCAATTGACTTACCTTAAATTGGGATTCCCATATGGGAAAGTAGATCTTCCTCATGCCATAAGCAATTTGAAAAGTTTGTTAACCTTGGATGTTCGAGAATTGCAGATTGTCTCCCTTCCAAATGTTATTTTGAGTATGGAACAATTAAGACACATTCTCTTACCCTTCCAACGCTACGATCCTTTATATGCTGAGGTTATTTTGGACGCTGAGGTTATTTTGGATGTGGTCCATCCAGTTGAGGTTTCTTTACCAAATCTCCAGACCCTTCACGGGCTGTCTGACGACCTTTACTGGCTTTACAGGCTGCCTAATTTCGTTTACGAGCTACCTGAAAAATTTTGCAGGATGCTGCATAACGACCTTTTCGGGCTGCCTAAGAACCTTTACAAGACAGATTGGTTACAAAAACTTACCAGTTTGAGAACATTGCGAGTCAATCTTAAGAAGGAGGATATCATTGGGATACTTTCAGATGCAACACCTGTATCACACAAGCTTGAAGAGTTGTCCTTGGTCGGAGACTTTTGGCATCTGCCGAACGCTACTTCTCTGAATTTCTCTAGATATGATAATCTATCTGAGCTGCATATTGAGAGAGTAAAGCTGAATGAATTGTCGCATGATAAACTGCCTCCAAACCTCACCGACCTTACCCTTGTCAAGACACAGTTGACGACTGACCCAACCAAGGCTCTAATGAAGCTAGAAAAACTGAAGTTCCTCAAATTGAGCTTCGACTCATACTTGGGGAGGGAACTAGTGTGCTCTGGAGATCCTGGTAACTTTCCTCAACTCGAAGTGTTGGAAATGGAATACTTGACCAATCTGGAGGTGGTGGTAGTCGGGGAAGGAGGAATGCCAAGACTACGGGATTTTAGGATCCTTGGTTGCAGTCGAGATCTAGAAACACGAATTCCTCATAGAGTGAGAAACGTAATGAGTATCATCGAACCATAAGGTATGACTACTTATTACTCCCATTGGTATTTGGTATTATTATGTAGGATCAAGCAATTACTATTTTGTGACGGTAAATGTTCCTTCAAGTTTGCTAACATTTTTCATGCTTGTTTCCTTTTTTCGAGAATCATTCTGGTTCCAACGCGAAGGGTAGGGAGTTTCAACCCCATTACTGCAATATTTGATCGTTAACTAGCTAATTTGTTGGTACCTTTCTGGTGAAGGAATATATTTTCACACTTTCATTCATCTAAACGCACTTCCTTTTTGTCCTTATCTATGTTAAATTGCAAGGTTACCCTTTCATGTATGAAAAAAGGAATTAGAAGTTAATACGTGAAGGATAGATATATAGTTTCATATGGTGGCAATGACAAACAAACGGAATGCATTTTTCCTAAAGGGAGTACTAAAATTATTTCCTTTCTTACTCCCCTCATCCCAATTTGTTGCGCCTATATTGAAAAATGAACAATTTAAGGAAACATCATAATTGCATTGTTTTTTATTAAGTTTACCATTTAACCCTTTTGAGGAGAAATTGGATGCAGAGAATTGAGCCTCAATTTTTGCCCGCCATTGAGTTTCCTTTCAAATTAGCAATTTAAAATTTGAATCTGTTTTGACTTTTTGTGCTCTGTTTTGATTTCTAGAAATCCTAACCTTTTTAAATGTAAAAGAAAATGACGGGCAAAATGGTAATATGAATATCCACAAATGAAAAGTTTTGAAACAAGCAAATTATTTTGGGACATCCCAAAAAGGAATAAGGGCATAACAAATTGGGACAGATAGAGTATTATGTTATTCTGGAAAATACTTTACCAATGTACATCAGTATCAGTGTTATTATCTACTTTTTTCAGTGGAAAACAAACAATTTGAAATTTCTTGTGTTTCCTGAACTAGTGAACATTGTTACGAGTTGTAGACAATGGACTAATTCGATCTATTTTTTCTTTTGTCTCACAGGTGAAATTATAACTATTCATACACTGAAGATAAGTGCTCTTGATTCTTAGATGGAACCTGTTAATTCAGCAAAGTTGTTCTGCTCTTTGAACATGTGTGAGATAGTTGATTTGTTCTTGTAAGGAGTGCTGTACAGTTATGTAATTTGATATTAATACTTTGGTAGAAGTGTACATCCATCATGGCATGTGTGTGGTTTGAATTTACCAATATCCAATAAATTTGGTATTTGTGTGTGCTATATATGTTATATTATGCATGATATGGATTCCTCCGGCATAAGAATGTGATACATCACGTGCCCTAAATTGTAGTGCAATATCGATTTATCTATAAAGGGCATTTTTGATTGGTTTGATCTTATATAGATTCCACAAAACCATTTCGCAAGATGTTATCCATTACGTGTGTGTCTCTCTCGTTTCGTCGAACACGTAGAATGCATACTTTCAGTTGACAAAAACACATTTTGACACGTAGAATGCATACTTTCAGTTGACAAAAACACATTTTGAGAGAGAGGGAGAGGAGTTGTGGAATTATCTGATAATTAACAAACAGAAACCTTTGCTCTCACCGTTGAAGGGGGAACGCTGACTTCCCACCACCGAATCACAATAGCCACGATGAGATATGAAGAAATGCTGAAATGAAGGAATTGAGAGGATCCAAATCCACCACCCGATTAAGTTCCCTCCTCATTCATAGTCGAAAATCATTTTCATTTCCTTATCCCTCCCTACCAATTCCAGTATTTATATAATCTCATCTATTATTTTGTGGGTCCCGTTTATCTCTTTGTCATCTAGTATCTTCATATTCTTTTTTTTCTTTTCTTTTTTTTGCAGCAAAATCTAGTATCTTCATTCTTAATCACATCTTATCTAATTATTCCTAAAAAATAATCACAATCAAACTCGTGCCCATACAACACAATGCAATGATGCACTTTTGAGCAATTTTTACTTTCTTCTTTTTCTTCTTTCGGGGATTTTTAGTGAGTTATATGACCAATTTTTTTATCCTACATTATGCCCAATCTTTATTCATTGTAGCTTCATTCACCGTTGGTTACATTTCATTTTTCACATGAATCTTATGCAACACTAAATAATAACAACTTTTTTTTTGATAATGTAGGGAGTCCGATCCCGGGCCAAATAATAACAACTTTGGTAGTGCATAAAAATCAAATTGACTATTCGACATAAACATTTTTCTTAATTTGATGAACATCAATCATGGGAACAAAAACTGAATCAGAATGGATCTATGTACGATTGCGTGTCCATTTAGCAGATTGTTTTACTTGTCTAAATTATAGCTTGGTAGTGCATTGAATCCCATGTCAATATGGACAGGAAAAAAAGTTGCAAATGCATATCTGCCTAAATGAGAAGCAAGCAGGAAAAAGAGAGCTCAAGACTCACCATGTTTTTAAGTCCCACATCGAGCAATTACAAAAGGTAGGATGCAAAGCCATGTACAAATAAAAAACAACTTGCAACCTTACAATATACTTACCTGGACGGGGTTAATGGACGATCAACAAGGTCCATGGCCTAGGTTAGTGACCTCCATTGCACTTAGGAGGGTGCTCGCCTAAGGTCTATCCAAGTGGTGGAGCCTATGTCATTATTTGTGGTAGAGGGGGCCTGCGTTCGCGCGGCTCCTTCCCAATTTAATTAAATGCATTTGGTTTCGCATGGTTACTTTGTTGAATGCTTTGGGTTCTCAAGGGTTCCCAATTTGAATCGAGATTCAAAAGTTATATTTGTGATCCATTGGAACATCTTGACTCTCTTTTTATTAGAATTTGTCTTGGAAAATTAGAACTACTTCTGAAAAGTACACCCTCCGTTCCTTTGTAGTTTTACTTTGTAAATTCAACTTTTTATTGATCATTACACTTTAAAAACTACTACTTTTTATATTTACATAATTACATCTATGAAGACATCATTATTACACTTTTACCTACTATTTTTTTCAAAATATTCCTATAATTTATTTTTATGGGCAAAATAGAAAATGTAGCAATTTTTACCCACTAATTTTTCAAAATGAACATTTATTAAGGGACAATCCGAAATACTGGAAATATGAATACTGGACTCTTAAAAGGGGATGGAGGGAGTAACAACTTTGGAGATGGCTTCACAAGTTCACGTTGCTAAAATTTTCCAAAATGTACCATGTTGATCTTTCCCTTTAGAACGAAAATTTCCAGCTTTTGAATTTAAAAGTATATGCTATGATAAAAAGTTTTAAAAAATATAGTAGAGGCTAAAATATGTAAAAAAAAAAAAAAAACAAACAAAACAAAACCAAAAAAAAAAAAAAACAAACAAACAAACAAAAAAAAACTCACATGTCTTTCCTGAAATATTTTCATTTTCTGATTTTTCTCGTCAAAAAAAATGGTTTAATTCTAAATATTTTAATAAGAGGCGAAAAAAATTTAACTAAAACTATTTTATTTAGACCAAACCATCTCTTTATTTGTATGAAGTTTTGTTCCTCCCTTGAGATGCTATTTGAAATAATGTGTAACAGTCTCTGTGTTGTTGGAAAAATGGGAATGTTCAGAGTTTATTGGGATTTTGACCCAAAATTAAAACGGGATCCCTCACCACCGGAGTTGGAAGAATAAACAAATCACGTTAAGAGATGGATACGAAATTAATGTCTCTTAAAGTGGGTGTGCCTGGTTGGAATGTTTTTTTTTTTTTTTTTTCATTCGTTAATCCTAATATAACTTGGGGAGGGGAATGGATACTTACGGGAATTGAACTCTGCTCATGTGAGTATAAGGAATCCACCAACTACACTTCACTCTACTTCAGTCACCATTTTCACTTCCATCCCACTTTGCTCAAAGTCGTAAAATTTGACAGGTATATTCAGCCCAAGTTGGACATAAAGGGCTCACATGTTCTGTAGGAGGAGAAGGAATGGATAAAATCGGTTTCGACCCATTTACCACGCGCTGTCAAATCAGACTGAATCGCCACCAGCGCTGTGTGCCTGGGCTAGGCTTGTTATCATTTTACGCCCCAGAACCTTCAGTTGTTTTAGCCTCGGACTTGGACTCGGGTTTTACAGGTTGGGCCATTCCAGTTCAGTCCAAAAGTTGAAAGAGGCTGAGGTTCTTCAGTCTTCAGTATAGCACCGGTTTTAAAGCTGGAAAGGGGGAATCCTGGAATGTATCCCAAAAGTGCATCTTCAACACTACTCTTTACTTTGCCTATTAAAAAGTAAAAAAAAAAAAAAAAAAAACCCCAAATCTCAATATCATAGTTCCTGACAAATTTTTATGATCCGAACTATTCAATATATTTAAAACATGTTTTAAAGAGTACCCGCGAGAAATCAGCTCAAAATATGAACAGGGACAATTTGATCCAAACAATTTTTCATAAATGCCTATATATATTGTTTTACGAAACACTGTTTGGATCGAGCGCTTTTTAGCCATATTTCGAGCTGATTTCTCGCAGGTACCCATAAAACACGTCTTAAACATATTAAACGGTTCGGATTATCAACATTTAATTGAAAACTTTGGGGTGTTTTTTTAGTTGTCCCCAAAAATCGCCCCGATATATATATATATATATATATATATATATATATATATACACACACACTTTGCCTATTCACTTTTTCATCTACGAATTTAACACTACTCTCTATTGTTTGCACTCTATCCGTCCTCAATTGCAAGTCTCATTCCAATTGAGAGGGAGAGAAATGGGGTGGCCCGGTTTGCACTCTATCTGTCCTAAATTATTAAAGATCGTGGCAAAAATTTGATTGGGAGGGAGAGAAATGGGGTGGCCCTGCTCGATTTGAATTTTGAGGGAGATTTTTGAAAATAATAAATGAAGAAAGTGTAACGCCTCCATTTTCGGGTACGTTAAATAAACATTTATTGAATTAAACCAAGGAGAGTCTAGCTCATTATTACAACATAAACCTCAAAGAAGTACTTTTATTACACAAGGATGGTAATATCTAAGGTTAAC
>JAOTQK010000020.1:16275269-16288874 GCA_025642025.1 Rhododendron ferrugineum
CTCCCCACCCTCCTCTCTCTCTCTCTCTCCTCCCCCGCCCGATGGCTTCCGAAGAAGACCACACCGTCTACCCCGAAGACGACGACGTCCTGGACGACGACGACGATGACGAGAGCGAAGACGACGACGTTCTGGATGACGACGAAGACGACGACGACGACGACACCTCCTCCTCCAACCTCGCCGCCTCCCAGGTCACCATCGCCGTCCCGGGCCTCCCCAAACCCGATCCCTCCACCCCCACCGCGCCGCACGGATCCGCCGGGTTCCTACCCCCCGACCTCACGCGCCCGCGCGTGGACGATGTCGCCATCTTTACAACCCCCGCCGCCGTCGCCGCGGAGGAGAAGAAGCCGATCGCCGCGCTGGACGACTCGCGCAAGCTGTTCCAGCGCCTGTGGACCGACGAGGACGAAATCGAGCTCTTGCAGGGGTTCTTGGATTACTCCACCCAGCGCGGGATCGGGGGGGCGAATTCGTCGCACCACCACCACGACACGGCGGCGTTCTACGACCAGATCAAGAGCAAGCTACAGCTCGAGTTTAATAAGAACCAGTTGGTCGAGAAGCTGAGGCGGCTCAAGAAGAAGTACCGCAACGCGCTGAGCAAGATGGAATCGGGCAAGGAGTTTGTTTTTAAGAGCCCTCACGATCAGGCCGCGTTCGACATCTCTAAGAAGATCTGGAGCAACGACGCCGTTCGCGGCGGTGGATTTGACGATGATTCAAACCCTAACCCTAGCCCGATAAGCGTTAACCTAATTTCCTTTGCGAATCAGAGCAACAACAACAACAACGGCGTTAATAATACCGGTGGATTGGAGAAGAAGGCGGCGAGGCCGAGGAAGCGAGCGAGAGGAGGAGGGGTGAAAATTGAGGAGAACAGGCTGGAGTTTAACACGCAGCCTGTTCTACTGGCGGCGCCGCCTGTCGCGGCGACAGCGACGTCAATTCCGAATTTGATTGAGGAGACGGTGAGGAGCTGTTTGTCCCCGTTGTTCAAGGAGTTGCTTCAGAGCGCGACGAATGGGGCAGCGGGTGGTGGTGGTGGTTTGAGGGGGTTCGGAGGGGTTGCGATGGCGGCGATGAGTCCGGTGCCATTGAGTTTCGGGGGATTGAATTTGAGTGGTATTGGTGGTGGTGGTGATATTGCGACGGATGAGAGATGGAGGAAGCAACAGATATTGGAGTTGGAGGTGTATTCGAAGCGGTTGGAGTTGGTGCAGGATCAGATTAAGTCGGCTTTGGCGGAGCTGAGGTCGACGGGGAGTTGAAAAAGGAGTTTGGCTGACTGGCTGGGTGATCGATGGATGGTATTGTAAGTGGTTTGAGGTTTTTCTATTTTTAGTTCATAAATTTACTGGGCATTTGATCAAATGCTGAAAACTATAGTGGTAATTGCAGTCTGTTCAGATTTTATCTTCTTTTTTTTGGTTTTTGTTTGGTTAACTTAAGGGTTATTGGAATAATGATTCTATTTTCTCTGTCTTGGACTAGTATTGGGGGAATGAAATGATCTTTAGAAGGCATGAAGTTTGTGTGGTCTGAAAGATAAAAACACATTTTCTAACGTCTGTTACCATTGATATTGAAGGATTTGTACATTTATTCCTCGTATTTGTAGCTGTTGTTTGATTCGACGAACAAGTTTTGGGGTTTCTAATGATGGGTGGCAGGATTTGGGAGACTTTTTAGTTAAGCTTGTGGTAGTTATGTTGTCCTTGCCTTTTCGGTGGCATGCTTATACTTTGTGGTCTGTGGTTTCTGTAATCGATGATGGTTGTCTTGGAGGTAGTTGCTCTGAATCGAGACATTCATCTGTTTGCAACTGCCAAATTTGTTAAACGGATGGGGTGTATTTATTGCCTTCGATCCAGAGAATAGACTGCAATGAGTTCGATGCTTTCTTACTACAAATGTTTTCAGTTTCCCTGTTGTTAGCTTACTTGGCTTTGTTGTTATGTTTGTGGTTGTCTGAGTCTGGATTCTTGATGTGATTTAGATTCAGAAAGCATAGATTATATCTATATGTAGTGATTGATTCGTGATACAAAAAGGAGGAGTGTAGGGAAGAAGGGGACTTTTTCTTTGTATCGAAAGGGGGATGTTGTACTTTCTGGCCCTAATGACAGTCAACTACTTTGGGGTATTATGTAACCGTGAGCTGCTGTAGAAATGCGTGAGTGTGTGTACGCGCACGCGCGCGTGTTGCCTGTTGACTCGAGAAATGCCCAAGCTGAGAGAATTTTGTTGTCTACCAGGTTCTTAGTTTCATCATCTTGGTTTTCAGACGCATCAAAGGCCTGTCCTTCTGCCCCCCAATGTGCTCAAGATTTCATTCTTTCTATTTCCATTCCCAGTTCTTTCATCGTGTATCTTTGATAGTAGTCTTTTTTTCTTGGTATTGTGCCCTTATTCTTCATCATTATGTTTTGTAAGTTGAATTAGTGTCCAACTTCCTTGTCTGTTTTAAGCATACCTACGTATTCAATGTCCCCCCGTAACGATGACTTCCTCTATGAGAGCTCAGTTGCTAGCTCTGAGATCTCATGGGAGCTTGCTTAACCGTTCCTTGTAAGTTGAGATTTGTGCAGGTACCGAATTACATTCGTTCTCTAGACTTGGCATGTAAGACTGCAGTTTGTGAACATAAATCACCACGAAATAAGTAATTCTTCTTTCATCATGTTGCGATACAATGAGATAAACTGAGTTTACATTCTATGCAGCTCTTCTGCAAACGGGTGATATGTAAACTTAGCGAACCTTGTATCACCACGAAATATTTAGACTCAGGTGATGATTTAAACCATGCTACAATCAGATAGGTAGTGTTAAAACTATAGTGTCCAGCAGCTCTTTTTTTATCCTCTTCTTTTTGAAATCGAAAATTCAGATATTAGTAGGAGTATTTCATTGCATCGTACCATGGCTTCTCATTTCTGAATCGAGAGACATGGCTTTATCCAGCAATACGACGTACAACAGTGAAGGATTTTGGGCTCGAGACCTCAACTATTTAATGAGGGACCCGGGGATGCTGTCGAGCAGCTCCTTGTTAAGCGGGTGCAGAGTGACCGATCCGTCCGAGAGAGAGAGAGAACCGGACAGCTTTATGTTAGTATAATTTTTTACATGAAAAGACCAAACAGAAACAAACAGACAAATGTGTGCACAAGTCTTCGAATTTGTCAACTCTTCGAGAGAGAGTATATTTGATTCTTTCAAATGGTAACTGCAGCACATAAAATTTGGACTTTTCCCACTTAATCGTCCTTTCCTGCTGGCGAATCCTCCAACATCAAAGGAAATGTTCGTCTTTCATGTCACAAAAAAAGGGGAATTCGACGTCGATTAGTGAGGGATCCAAGGCTAGTTCATTTTTCCCTCGAGCCAAATCCTGATGAAGATTTTGAAAACGCGGAAATATTGTTGCGGAAGAGTATCCTAGAGGCTTTGCTTTTGACTGAATGCAACTTGTTTTTTGCTAGTATGTCTGTATTTTTCTGTGAGCAATGTATCTTGAGCAAAAAAGGTAGAAAGGGGCCGACCAGCGCAATAACTCTTTCAATACCTGTTGGGGAAATACTATTCGGCTGGAAGGTGCTCTTGCAAGGTTGCCATGCCATTATTCCTTTCTGAAACAGTTCGTCAAGCACATCCCTTTTAAGGCACAAGGGTATCCTCATACACAACATCTGGTTCATAGTATCATCGCAAGCGGTTTCAAACTCATGGTAGCGTGGAGAGGAAGAAAGTTTCACCCTGCATCTTTACCAAATCGACTACCATCTTGGTGGTTCTCCTATATACGCATTTGTTTTTTAAACAGCAAAAAAGAGGTTTTATTAATCAGTAAAAGTTACAAAGACTAAACGCGGCAAAAGCAATAAGGCATCACAGAAAGGGCTATATTTGCATTTGTTACTGGCACTGCCAACTAGGTGATGATTTTCACATAATTTTCTTTCTTTTTAGCTTTCCTGTTTTGATTTAAAAAGTATCGGCATCTTGTACTAAGCGTGAAACTATATAGATGGGCATTCTTGTAAAATCAAAAAGGACACAAAAATAATGTAGTCAAAATATGGTAGAGTTCGAAAATCATCTGTATTGAAAGCTAATATTCCAAAGGAAACTAACTAGGGTTAGCCTAGTTGCTCATACGCACTGCTAGGCCAATGAGACAAATCTTGTCAAAAGTACGAACTTTCTTTATTAGTTTATTCGTGTCTCATACGTAATTATTTATTGAGGTGAGATCAATTGTTTACTCGGTTTAATTGTTACAGACTCTCACATGATTGAGTAGTGTCTCACTATTATAATTCTCATAATATGTTGATGTAATCCTCCATTGAAGACTTTTATATTTTAATATCTTCGATGGGAAACTAACTATGGCTCGCCTAGTTGATTGTGCCAATCAACTGATAGGCCGATGAGTCAAATTTTGTCAAAAATAAGAGCTTTCTTTATTGGTTTATTTGTTTATCGTATGTACTATTCATTGAGTTGTTATCAATTACACTACTTTTAATTGATACGGCCACATGACTGAGTAGTGTCTCACTATTATAGTTCTCATAATATTTGTGGATGTAATTATCCTACCACTTACAGATATGTTTACACACACGAACAAAGGCATCAAAGTATAAGCTGGGAAAAGTCCAAACTGTTAATGTTGGAAGCAAATAACCATGCACCGCTTAGTAGGCGGAGACCTTGTAGTGAGCAAAGTCACGACAAGGTTGTATTGAGCAATTTTAGACGTCCAAAAGTGTTTTCAATTGTCCGGATTAAAAAAAAAAAATTCTTCCACGGAAGAGAATAACCCTTCCCTAAAAGAGTTTGTTTTAAATCCGAAAACTTGATTGCTGAGATAGACAATTGAGATGCTTACTACAAACAATCTTGTAGTAACTTTGCTCAATACAAGGTCCATGGTCCGTAAGAACTGGATAAATAAAGTCCATGACCTCCGTACACTGCTTACTGTTTGAGATGACCACACCTATTGTATCGTTCCAATTTTATCAGACGTCCTCGAAGGGACGACCATACCTGTTGTATCGTTCTAAGTTTATCTGATGTCCCCGAAGGGACGACCATACCTGTTGTATTACACGTAATACTTTTGTTGGATATTTAAATTTTCCGAAGAAAGAGTAAATGGAAGAGACGTAAATTTCTTATTTGGAGATGATCAACCAGATAAATCAATCTTAAAAGATGTCAAAGTAGTCTTAGAGAAAGGTAATAATAGTGGAGCCACCTTTCTCAAGAATGAATAGGTTTTGCAGTCACAAGATAAAGAGGGAGCCCATGGGGTTTTTCATCATTAAGCACAAGTAATAGGGATAGAGTTAATACATATGGAACTTGGCTTTTGTTTTCTCAAATACTTGCTCAGCAATGATAGCCCCATTACCATCAGCTCTTTTGATCTCCAATTGAGCCTTCTGGTAAAACCCAGTACCCCTTAATGCATCTGCAATGAAATCATCAAACCCAATAGCTATAGCTGCTTCAGCTTTGGCTCCATAAACCAACCTCTGCACCAAAAGAGAGCAAACTGAGGTGAGGGTAAACTCGGAAATTACTGAAACATCGAGTCGTTGAATCATAAGCCAAAGGGATTACTATACAGAAATATGACACACACAAGGACAATCGAACCTTTATTCTCGATAGATGGATAGCCCCAAAGCACATCGGACAAGGTTCACAAGAGGCATATATTTCACAGTCGGAGAGCTCAATCTGATTGAGCTTTTTACATGCCTGACAAACATTTTCTATATGAGAACCAAATGGTAAGAAAGGCAAAAATACGATGATATCCACAAACAAATTTCAGAGTACTGGAAGGCAACGGGACGAACATTTTAAGAACATAAACCAATGCATTGTCATTGAAAGATTCTTCATTGGAATAGAACCACAACCACCATGTAGGAAAAGTGATAGAAATATCAAACAAGCATGTCTTATGTTATACCAACATTGATTGATATTCTGTACAAACAACGCCGTAAATCTAATTTGTCGACATCTGTCAGCTGCTTGAGAGACATATTTGAAGGTAGCTTCCAAGCAGAATAAGTTAAACAAGGTTTTCCGAAGAAAATTATCTTCAGGCTAGGAGGATATACTCAAAAATAAAACTATATCAAATGGATTTGAAACTTTAGCATCACTAAATCCTTTACACAACCATTCAGTTAACAGGGGAAGAAATCTATCCAAGAAACGGATTCTGAAGGAAGGAGTGAAAATTCAAGGGGGTACCCTCATTGCACAACATCACAACGTTAGAAGTAAAGCACAACACATTTTGGCATACAAATCTGGGGTAAATGTGAAATGCACCATGTGCAATTGTTAGTTCCCACATTTTCTATAAAACCAACCCTTAAAAGAGTGTACGACCATCGACAATGCAAATTTCAAATCAAGGATGTGTCAATCAATTCTTCAGGGTTGAACGTAGTTGCATGGGAGAATGGGAAAGACAAAAGCCAAGGACCAGTGTCCTGCTTCCCTAAGGAGTTATCATGACTGCTACCCACCAAGCAAGCCTGGTTTGAAAAGGTCGAGCATCACTAACAAATTGAAGCAATTTTTAGAAGGTTGTGTTTTATGTTAGGGAAACAAGAGCCTGGGTCCTAGTTATTCAACAAGTGCTCACCTTAGTCCCCCGTCCATTGCGAGCCTCCCAACGAAGCCAGCATAAATCCGGCTGTGACTTGCATGTCCAGACAATTACTATAGATTCCTAGTGAATCCATAGATTCTTCTACTATTCTACCAGATCTTGTAGATTTTATTCACATTTTCTGGGCTCGAGCAACTTTACTAATAAGGAAAGGCAATTAATCATGAGTATAAAGTGCTAGTGGCCACCTTCTTATGCCATAATAAGATCTTTTTAGCACCCTTGTACCAACACTTTCTTCTGTCTCAAGATGTTGGTTTTTTTATAACGTGATTGTCTCTATATAGTCATCTATGAATATATATACATGTGTGTGTGTGTACACCACTAGAATACTTATGAGGTAGGTCTTTTTATCAGATAGCTACATCCTGGAGCTCGAGGTTTAAATTTCTTCACGGCAGTACCCTTGTTGACTTTGGCTTTTCTAGTTATTAAACTCGTTTAATTGGAACCCATATTGTAACTAGCATTTGCACTTCCCTTGGGAGTAAGGGGCCTTGGCATTCGTGAACTCAGTGAGATTTCTACAGCAGTCTGTATGAAGCGGGGATGGAAACTCATTAAAGCTACGGTGGGCTCATTTCATCCTCAGAAAGTATTCCAATAAGCTGCGCTTATGGATGGCCCAACAGCGGGGAATCAACACTAACTATTAGATGTGTTGGTCAAACCATGATGTCAAAATCGTACGACTCACGATTTGATTCGCGATTCGATTCACGATTCACGCAAAAACAATACGAATCTATAGGTGAATCAAGGTTTATTACAACTTGTTGCGTTCGACTAACATTAAACCACATTTGCAATTCGCTTTAATTTTTCTTATAGGAAAGCAAGAATCTATATTATAAAATAGAGCGGTTTTTGTTAAAAATATCTAGGCATATAAACGAGAGCAACCTCTACAACAGATCACTTCCTGTCAACTTTGTAGACATCGGATCATTCATTTTTTAAAGATACTCTTTTATCCTCACTTTTTGGGCAATGTATCTTTATGTAAATATTGTTTTTATGGTCAAATAGGAAAACATATATATCAAAATGGTAACGGATACTTTGTGGTGATTACAACTATCGAGCGCGTACATTAGTTGGGTAGAACGAACAATTTATTTAAGATGAGACTATGTTACATTCCAACATGCATCCACTAGTATGAGATAATATACTGATTTTTCTTAATTTTTCTTGTTGGTATTTATTCTGATTCAGAGCAAGTTAACCCTTTTTTTTCTCATTCTTTTTAGAGATTAAAATAGTTGTTCTAAAGATGTTTACAATGAACCCAATAGAACTTGTTTGACACAGAGGGAGGGAGGGAGGGGTGGTGCGGAATATTCAACCTAAAGTTTCCAGATGAACCGTCAAACCAGCTGAAGAAAAGTTATGCAGGAATTAATCAATAGCAAAGAGGCAAAAGGCAAACAATCTAACAGGCCAAATTTCTGTACCATATCTTGAAAATTAATTTTTGCTTGCCTCTGGGTCTTTTTTCTCCCCTTGTCGCCTAAAGTGCAAAGGGTAATTTTAGATATAAAACTGCACAGCTACCCCTCAGAAAAGTTATCTTGTCAGCATTCAACAGACCAAGGCTATTTTTATTCAGCAAGAAGAAGTTCCAAATAGCCCAGGCCACAAAACTTCACTGTAACGAGATAAATTATAGATTCGTGAGGCCACATATAGTTTCTAGTTCTTACCTCTCTTATTGCTGTAACCTCAGCATGAGCCGTTGGGTCAGTGTTTTTCAATACCATGTTGTGACAGCTCACAACTACTTCGTCTTTACAAACAACAACTGCACCAAATGGGCCTCCGTCTCCACATTCTACCCCCTTATATGCTTCCTCAACAGCTTTTGTTAAGAATTTGTGGTCTCTATCCTGTACAGCTGGTAGATAAAAGCAAAATCACAACAACGTTAATAAAGATGTGCATTGATTTCAAAGTAATTGCCTCTTAACCAGATTTGCCATATAATCTGCTAAAACGTTACTCTGCATGACTTAACAGAATTCTTTGACTCGGAAGATTAAATGAACCATAAAAAAGCACAGAAACAGTTAAGTGTATAAAAGAAAGGTTTCAGATAGATAATATAAAATAGCACTTGAATCATTTGATAACATCATCTAACGTTGTATCTCATGATTTGTTAACAGAATGGTGCCATTCACAATACCCACACTGCAATTCAGATAGAAGCATTACTAACAAGAAGAATCGCAGGTAGAATAGATCAATCGATATGAGTACTAACAACACTTGGTTTGATAGAAGATTCAGCCTACTGGAAATTTCCCAAATTCCGCTTTATTCATTTGCTCTCTTTTTTCCCTCAGATAAGGCCTACAATATTTCAAATGACTTTATGGTCGTTGTTACCCTTTCTTCATACTTATTTTTATTGTTTGGAGACCTTGTAAGCTTCCCTAGAAATAACTCTTGTTTCTCTGTACACAATATGTTGCTTATGTTATCAACTTTATGCATGTCTCTACATGCAAAAGAAATTCCTTTTGAGGCATCAACTGAGAGAGATGAACAAGTGTGGCGACCGGGTACTTTGAGCCTTCGAGGTGAGTATTTGGATCGTTTGCATTTTAAAAGATTTGTTATTGAGATAGTGTAGTCTAGAAGCAAGGACTTTAGGTACCGTTGCTTTCCTTTTGCCCGAATGATTAATAAGAAAAACAAAAGAGAAGAATGACCTTAAAAAGGACAATTGTAATCTTGTTATCAAGAATGATAGAAAGCACTTGAAGTGCAACTATTGTAAAAAGACAATCAGGTGGGCTATAACTTTGTGGGTTTAAAAACTGACCATGGCATGTACATAATGTAGTTGTTAAAAATTTAGAATCAATCACACAATTTGATAGTGGTTTCAAACAAACATGATTCAAATATGTAGCACCGAAATGGACACGCAATGTCACACGGACACAACAGTGACGACACCATCACTACGACACGCAAACATTAAAAAATTATTACTGTATTTGGTATATGAATTCACATAAAACATACTAAGCTCTACCTATAATTATAAATATAGGCCTTAGAACATGCTTATCATTTAATCATTCACATTTGTTTTACAACAGAAGTTCCATCATCTACATGTGTTTATATATTTGATAAATCATTGTCTAAAAAAAAAAAAGAAGACTTTTCTAGGCTTTAAATACAGATTACTGTTTGGTTTAATACCCTGACTTATCCTGTGAGACTCCATAAAGTGTTTTGAGAGTAGAGAGTGTCCTACCGCATATAGAGCATGTATTTTAGTGTCCCCAAATTTTCCAAATAGATTACATCAAGAAAAAATAGAAAACTTCTGATTTGAGCTCCTAGCACTTGTTCGGAGAGTATCATTAAGGTGTCAGTGTCTCACACGTGTTTTGAAACCAGTACATGCCCTCTTGCAAAATATACGTACATGCCCTCTTGCAAAATATACGTACATGCTTCATAGACTACAAGCCACCAGGACCTGATTCTGGTTTTGTTTTTGTTTGCATAATGCACAGAGGGAGGGAGAGAGATAGAGAGAGAGGGGGCTAGTTCTATGGATAACAACGTATTATGTTCGCACATCTATATGATTTCATTAGACTGAAAAATAATCCTTTGAAACACTATATGAGCATTTTGAGATGTGATATACGTTATTTTATGTTTAAGAATTACAAGATTGTGCTCCATTCATGTTGTTTTCGTTTTGCCACTGAATTTTGAAATGCCTTGGCTATATAGCTTACGTGCATATTCAAATTGACCATATCAATTCAAAGTGAATCTTACGATCCACAATATATTCACAACATGAGCAAAACCTTTCATGATTCAAAGTGAATCTTAGGATCCACGATATATTCACAACATTAGCCAAAACCTTTCATGATTCAATTCGCTATTTGTTGTCAGAGATTAATATGTATGATGTTGGGCTTACCACTCATATCTTAATACTTATGATTGTTTACTCAATCAACTACTCGAAAGAAACTGTTAAAGCATCCAATTCAAAACCAATTGGCAATGAGTAGAGAGACCGCCCAAGCTCATATACTAGTTTGGGAGGTTTAATTAACCAATGTGGGACAAATTTTAACACTCCCCCCGAATCGTGCAACTCTTGACCCGCACTAAGAGAGGTAAACAACGAATCCATGACCCAATCCCTTTGGGCTTTTAGGCCTATTAGGAGTTGGGGCTTGTCCCATTGGGTTTTTCTTTGGTTGGCATCTTGCCAATCAAAGGGATTGGGTCTCGTACTGGGCATTTGTCTTATTAGACTTTGTACTTTGTTCAAAGATTAATAAAATTCTTTTTGGCCGTTCAAAAAAAAAAAACCGAATCCATGACATATGGATCCCAGCAAACAACGTGCACTTGAGGCACAAACAATGGGGAAAACAATCAAGAGAGTTTTGCCTAAAAGCCTCCGAAAGCCTAGCTCTAATATCATGTTAAAGCATCCAACTCGAAACCAATTGACAATGAGTGGAGAAACCGCCTAGTCTCATATACTAGTTTTGGAGGTTATAATTAACCACTCTGGGACAATCTTTAACAGAAACAAATAGTATGAAATAAGAGAGAACATTTGATCTTTACCCTCATGGTGAGCAGCAAATGCGGAGGCAACAGAAAGGGTTCCTTCCTTAGCTTCAACCACTGGTTAAAATCAACACAGATAAGAGAGATGAACTTTTAATTGTGAATGAAATAAAATGCCTAGTGGATCACATCAAATAGGTCACTGCTAATCTGTCATACATGATGCTAAAATGGAGGCTACATGTGCAAGAACCTCCATTTTCAATTGAAAGTTCAGAAGGAACAGCTACAAAGGCAAGTTATGAGCAATAAAAAAAATGCTTTTATTTGTGTTCCATGAATTGCTATGGAATACCATTATCTGAAATAAAACCCACTAGATTAAACTGGAACTATCAGCACCAAGGAATAAGGATGGTACCAGATAAGAACACTTTTTTGTAACTAAGTTCCTGTACTTAAATGGGGCCCCTGCCAGTGGACGATGGGATTGGTTCCCCAATATTAGTCGAGGTGTGTGGTAAGCTAGCTTGGACACCTGATTGTTAAAAAAACGAGGGGGTTCCAGTACCCAAAAAAATGGTTCCAGTACAAGCCCTTTTTGTTTTCAATGGCTCTCAACCAAGAATAAAACAATTTGGGATTCCACATATAAAGTAGCTATCATGTACCCAACAACAGCTTTGACCCATAGTTGACAAAGATCCAGCAGAGGATTCCAAATCATCAATCCACAAATGCAAGAAACAGAAAAGTATCATCAAAATGTAACAAACATCAATCCAAGAACTACCCAAAACAAAATTCCTACAGAAAATCGCCACAATGGGTATGCAGATAACTGAAAAAAATCCGAGGAAAATAATAGAAGGGTCGTACCATTAGCCTCCTCCATGAAGAAACTTAAGAGAAAAACCAAACGTATTTTGAGGAAATGGGTATTCGAGAAATGAGTTTGGTTTCTCTCAAGGGTTTGGTTTGGCAGGGAAAAGAGAGATAAATAAAGAGAAGGCGTGGACGCACACGAGAAAAAACTCGTCCACGAGTTGTCAATATATAATACCTCCAGACAGAGAGAGAGAGAGAGAGAGAGAGAGGCGAAGGAGAGGAAGCAAATTGCTTTCCCCCCCTGACTCCACACCCCCTGGCCCCACGACCCTTTTCCCGGACTAACCCCCCTCTCTCTCTCCTTACAGTTTGTAATTTCTTTCTTTGTTTAATTACTTTTATCTTATTTATTTAATTTCTATAAATACACTCTTTCTATATTAAAAAATATAATTCAAGAATTAAGTGCTCCAACTTTCAATTCAATTTAATCGGGCCGAAGATTGTATTTTTTTGATCATTTTATTCTAAAGAGTCATAATGAATTTTTTGCCCTAAGTCCTTTCAACTAGCACCATAAGACTCATTATTTAGTTTCAGGGTTCTCCTAAAATGTCCATTGAAATATCTTGAAGCCAAAAATTTATTACGACCATTTAGGATGAAATGATCAGAAAAATTACATCTTTGTACCGATTCCAACGGATTGAAAATTGAAACACTTATTTTTTAACTATTTTTTTAATATATAAACGGTGTAAAAAAATAAGCGTTTCAATTTTCAATCCCTTTGAACCGGTAAAAAGATGTTATTTTTCTAATCATTTCATCCTAAATGGTCGTAGTAAATTTTTGGCTTTAAGCCTTTCAACGAACACCTTAAAACTCTTTATTTAGTTTCAGGACTCTCTTAGGGTGTTCATTGAAAGGCCTTGCAACCAAAAATTATTACGACCATTTAGAATGAAATGATCAGAAAAATAAAATCTTTGTACCGGTTCAAATGGATTGAAAATTGAAACACTTATTTTATTTACACCATTTATATATTAAAAAATATAGTTAAAAATTAATCCGACTATTTTTCCCTTTTTTTTCCTATATATATATATATTAAAAAATATAATTAAAAAAATAAGTCTTTCAATTTTCAATCCGTTTGAACCGGTGCAAAAAATTTATTTTTCTGATCAGCATGGTACAACAGCTTCGCTATCATCGCCCTTCTCTCAAAATTTACTTAGCACAGTCAAGATCCAATCCAAGCACGGACTCAAATTGTTTTGGCATTATCAATTTCCTATTTTAAAAGTTGAGAAAATATGTTAAGACTGAATAATGTTGTACTTATATATATTCGTTTTTTTTTATATAGATTTTTGAAAGCATAGAAGATATGTTAGTTTAGGCGCGGAGCGTTGGTCTTAAATATGGTATTGTGGTGGTTAATTGAAAATAGAATTTGAGTTAACCAAAAAAAA
>JAOTQK010000020.1:16407451-16418433 GCA_025642025.1 Rhododendron ferrugineum
TAGTTGGTTTATCGAGTATTGCGTAATTTTGGTTAAATGCACTTATTCTACCGAAGAGACGCATCTTGCTATCTCTATTTCACTGTAATATGTTCTGATTTAACAGTATGTTTTCACTTCTTTGAAATTTGTGGCCTGTAACTGCTTCTTTAGCAAGATATTTTGCCTCTCTCTCTTGCTTTGTGATATTTTGGCTGTATTTACCTCTCTTGAAAATTAGTTTGAATTCAACTCAAAATAATCTTCTGTTCTTGTACTCATGATTGATTAATCTGATTTAATTATTGTGCTTGTTTTGGTGCTCATCCTTGAGCAATGTGGTAGAGATAAGTCTGTCTGTTTTTGTATCTCTCTCTCTCTCTCTGAATGTATTGGCTGTAGGTGCTGTGCCCAGCCAATGCCTTGTGCTATGAAATTTCAGCACAAAAACTTGAAGCAGTAGAGAGGAGATGACAATAAGATGGAAGATGAATAAATAATCTGTTGTATAGCTGAAGGGTTTTCGTATAAAACTCAAGTGCTTTGTAAGAGAATTTGGGCCAGAATGGCATGGCTTCAAATTTGGGTTTACGAGTAGGGTGTTGTTCCCTTCCGAGTACAGTATCTTTATCCGCTTACATTTGCATGTCGTTAATTGTATTTCTGTGGGTTTGAGTAGAAACTAGTGTGCTTAAACAGTCAAAAACTTCTGTCTGTTTCCTTACAAAGTTTTGGTTGGGTTTTGAATCGTTCTTGGCTCAGAGGTTTGATCTAGTATTATCATGTTCAATTTGGTTGCCCACTTTCTTCTATCTCGAAATTCCTTATACTTTGTGCAAGAAGCTGTTTCGTTAAAAGAGATATGTATTTGGCTGTGTGATCTCACAAATAACATGGTTTTCGTTTGTTACATTGTTATGGATCGATCAGTGTTTTGGGTTTTTAGTTTGCCTGTAACTTATGGTTTTTGGAAATATGTGACTGGGCAGAATAACCTGTCAAAGGAAACTTATCAGTCACTAAATGGAGCAGTACGAAATACTAGAGCAGATTGGGAAAGGGGCTTTTGGCTCGGCCCTTCTCGTGAGGCATAAGCATGAAAAAAAGAAGTGAGGACAACATTGACTCATTCTTCATTTCATATCTTTGGTTTGTCATAGCATGTATGTAGATATTAACGATGAGAAGAAAGATAGTTTCTTGTTTTTTTATCTAATTTTTTCGGTTTGGTCATGTCCCTTTTCCAAAACTCAAGGTATGTGTTGAAAAAGATCCGTCTAGCTCGTCAAACTGATAGGAGCCGGAGATCTGCACACCAGGAGGTTGGTATATTTGTGTATTATCTCTGCTTCTGTTTCTGTATTAACAGCATTATCTTTGGAAATGAAATCAATAAAAAACTACTAGTATTTGGAAATGAGCTCTTACTTTTCCGCTTCAGCAGGTAAGGATACCTTTTTTTAAAATCTCTTTGGAAGAATTCTTTAGCCAATTCTATTAGAGTCCGTTGATGATAATTAATATGTGCATTCTGCTAAAAATGTCTGCTATACAACTGGGGAAAATTTGAACTTACTCTTAAATGGGAAGCTAAAATCACTGACTTATAGGCATTGCGACACTTCCAGTGTTCCTACCATAAAATAAAGAAAGCTGCAATATGTTTGGAGAGCTTTATAAATATGAAATGCAGAGTATTTTTATTGTAAACACAAAACCGATCACACTACAATTAATTAGCATGGAGGACATTTTACTAAAGCTGAGTTCTGCTAGATACTAAGTGTTTAAACTGATTTTCCCCTGCATTGCACAGATGGAGCTTATTTCCAAAATGACGAATCCGTTTATCGTGGAGTATAAAGATTCTTGGGTAGAAAAGGTTTGCAGATATCCTGTACTATTTTTGGTGCTAAATTGACTCATCATCTTCTTGCATGCTTTGTTTTCTGATGGTCTGACCTGAACGTTAGTTTTTTCTTTTTCTATCCTTCCTATCATGCTGGTAATACTTTACTATTCCAAATTCGACACCCTGACACCCAAATTTCTAAAAAATAGAGCACACGACATGTTGGGACGCATTAAAAGAGAATATCTTATCTGGACGTTTGTCATTATACTATGTAAAAAAAAGTTTTTCAGGAGAAAAGTGTTTAATCTTTCACGTGTATAACCATAGCCTACCAATTATCAGTCATGCAAAAACAAGATTTTCTGATATTTGGAATCCTCCTATAGTAGTTAGCAGAACTGAACAAGCGAGTCATCGGTCTGGGGAAAGAAAAGGACTGCCATGATGTCCCGTAAGTGTTCAGAGTTCAGACTCTTCAGAGATTGGTCTAGCATGCACTAGAATGTCCTCATGGTGTCCAAATGGACTCTGTAGTAAGAGAAAGGACACTTCTAATTAGAGTGTTTGACGTTTGTCGGTTTGTCCTAAGAATGCCCAGAGTTGTCAATGTCTGACAATTTTCCGAGTCGTCCGACACTAGGACGTTACTCCAGTGTGGTGTCTGTGCTTCATTGCTTCACTCTTTACCCACTTCATCTTCCGCTATTATCATCATAAGCCATCACTCCTTAAATGCTCATCACTTGCAATTAGATAATTTCCTGTCTCACATCATGTTTGTTTGTTTACTCTATTGCTTCTAATGGTTCTTTGTATCCACCAAATGGTTTCACCTGTTGATAAGGGTTATACTAGCACATTAATAGATGGAGCTTTCCTTTACTAAGTTAAATAATAAGACTTCTGAATTACAAACCTTTAGTGGTAATTGTGATGTTTGTGTATAGACTGTAGATGGCACTTTGCTGCATAAGTCCGCACTCCATCAACGGAGAAATGTATTTAATATATTTACAGTAGCCCATCCCCATTCCCTGGCTTGTCCTAGATCCCATTCTGGCCAGAACCCATCCGAATTTCCTAAATCTCAGCTCTGGTTCTTTAAGAAAGTAGCTTCTTCCCTGGTGATTCCTTGGGGTTGTTTTCAATATAATCTGGTTATAATTTTCGCGTAACAACTAGACAAATTTGGAGCTTATTTTTACCAGCTATAGCGGGCCTCGCCAAGAATTTATATAATATATATGATCTGGTAGCCACATGACCAAGAATAACTCTCTGTTTCTACTCACGAGTTTACACCCTTTGTTTCGATAACAATTTATCTGCCTTTATCTCAGGGCTGTTATGTATGCATCATTATTGGTTATTGTGAAGGAGGAGACATGTAAGTAGTTTTCTCGTTAAAATTGCAACCTTGGCTCAATCCATTTGCTTAGACTGAAACTTTACATCTAGTCAATTTGGTGTCAGCCTTCAATTTTTCTTCTTCATTTTACCTGACTTTTACAGGGCAGAGGCTATAAAGAAAGCAAATGGAATTCTTTTCTCCGAAGAGGTTGTAGCAGTTCATCATCTTAAAAGCATCTATTATCACATGTATTTTGTTTGTTTTTCTAAAGCTGCGTAGTTTTGTATGCCCATGATTTTCTTGTTTACTGATGCAAATAATTTAACTGTTCATAGAAGCTGTGTAAATGGCTTGTTCAACTCCTAATGGCTCTAGACTACTTGCACAAGAATCATATTCTTCACCGCGATGTTAAGGTAAAGCTGGCACTAGGCACTTGGTGTCCATCTCCACATGTAATGGATTTATGAGTTGGCTTTCAAAATTTCTGAAACTGTATTTTATTGATGCCTTGTTCATTTTCTCAGTGTTCAAACATTTTCTTGACAAAAGATCAAGACATACGTCTTGGTAAGTGATATTTTTATTTCTTTCATTCTCTTGAGAGACGTAAGTGTTTGCTGAATACTAATGACCAATCCTGTCGCAGGTGATTTTGGACTCGCAAAGATGTTGACTTCGGACGATCTAGCCTCCTCTGTAAGTCATGTGGATAACATTACTGGTTAGGTTTCAGTTTCCTCCTGTATTTGCTTTTTATTGGTCAAGGTTGCTCTTTCATAACCCAGGTTGTAGGAACTCCAAGCTATATGTGCCCTGAGCTTCTTGCTGACATACCTTATGGTTCTAAGTCAGACATTTGGTCCTTGGGTAAGTATTATAGTATATACAGAAGTATGATATAAAGCATACAGGGTTATTTGTGAGGATTAGTGTAAACTGAAACTTTGCGGTTGCATTCAGTTGTGTTGGAAATGAGTTTTTGAGACGAACTATATACATTTTCGCATTTTGTGTTTAGTCAACCTTTTTTATTTTTTTTGGTCTTTAGTCAACTGGTTTTTTTTTCAATTGTACCAAACTTTTTTCACTTTCTGGGTACATCTGCTGTAGATACACTTAAAAAGTAAAAACAATAACAAATTCCTATAAAATGTTTACTAGAAATGCAAAAAGTATCCAACTTTCCCTTGGGATTTTGATGTTTTGTTCGAATATTGTTTTCGTTCCTAGTGGATATGTTTAGAATGTGTTTTAAATTTATTTACTTTTTAGATTAAGCTACACTAGATATACCCAATAAGTAACAAAAAAATTGGTACAATGCTTAAAAAGTTCAGTAAAAACAAAATACAAATCACGAAGCAGTCAAACATACTTCAAACTGGTTTTTTTGAGAAGACAATTGAACGCAGCTGCATGTTTTGTAGTTCACTTGTTGAATTTGTACTTATCGCATCTTATAATCGTGTCATCAGGATGCTGTATATATGAAATGATGGCTCATAGACCTGCCTTTAAAGCATTTGTAAGTTGCAATAACTTTGTCTCCCTTCATTGTTTGGTAACTGGATGTTTTATTTTTGGAGTTTCTTGTGAATGTGCCGATGTCTAATAAAGAGGCGGCTAGGGGTGGGGACATTGATTTGTTGGGTCTGAAAGTTTCGTAGGTTAGCTACCGAGAGCGAGAATAAATAAATAAAAAATTAGAAATTTGGTCCGGGAACAGTTGGCAGATCTGATAGGTTTTCCCCCCTCCACCTTTTTATAAAAAAGGCAGATCTTATAGTTACCCTAGTCAGATGGCTATAGAGTGTGCATTACTTTGGTTGCTGGTGCATTTTCTTTTTTTGCTTGACTTCAAGCAACTTGAAATTGTTATGCTTACTGTTTTGGGTTTTGGAGCAGGACATGCAAGCACTGATCAACAAAATAAATAGGTCTATTGTGGCACCTCTCCCAACAAAATATTCTGGAGCATTGTGAGTCATTTTCGTAGTTGTATATCTTGTTTATCATTACTGAGGACTTGGTTACTTTCTAGCTGACATGATTATGACAACTTATAGTGAAATAAGCGTAAGATAACAGAACTTGAAAACTCCTAATTTTGATCTTATGAAATTCATAAATTTCCTTGTGGGAAAATTGTGTTTGTAACGTATTGTGCCTTCAATCAGGGTGTTAATCTAATCTTTGCATATTTCTGTTTGCCAGCCGGGGTCTCGTCAAAACTATGCTGCGGAAAAACCCAGAACTTCGGCCGAATGTACTTCCTCATCTTTATGTTCACTGTACATAGGAGAAACATCATTGCATCAATATAAGCATGTAGAATGAATATCCTTGGCCTTGGATAGTTTAAGCTATTCAGGAAAATAGCTGTAACAGCTTCTCTGCATTTTCCTCCCAGCTGTGCTAGTTATAGCTAAGCTAATATAATGCCATTCATTCTCATTTGCATAATCTTGTCCTAGTAGGATCCTTGATCCATCTAGACTCTCTTGTAATGGTTTTGATAGTTTCCACAAAATTTGACAATTGTCAAAGCATCAACATTCAGATTGCCCATTCTGCAGTTGAATGTTCTTCCAAAATGCCAAGGGAAGAGAAAATTATTGATTTGAAAAGGGCATGGTTTTGTTTTTCCCTTCAAAAGTTCCCTGGTAAAAAGCACGCTTGATCATTTTCTTCTTGTTGTCTATCATATCTGTAGAAAGCATATAAATACAATTGTTTCTCAATAGAAGCAAATAGCAATATTTTTGTTATGCGAAAATGGTTTGTTCTACAAATTGGAAAGCATGTCCCTGTTTGGTATCATCTTACTGTAATGGTTGCATTCATTGGCCCTCATGATGGGTACAGTGTGGTGGTATGGTCTGAGTAAAGGTGATAGACCAATCCTATCATCACCATGAGGTGAGGTAGACAAAAAATGCGAAGCCAGGCCCTCGGAACTCTTGGGGCTAAGAGTCGTAAGAATGGGCCAAAGCTTTCTGAAATCAGTATGCTTGTTGGAGGTGATACTGGTAATGGCATATATTGGCGTTTATGGCTGCGAGGCAACTCTGTGGTAGTTTGGTAATTGACCCATAACTTAGGGCTGACATTCGTGTTGGTCCGTTGACGATAGGGCTGTAAACGAGCCGAGCCGAGCCGAGCTTTGTCGAGCTTGAGCTTAGCTCGTTTACTAGAAGAGCCAAAAACTTGAGCTCGAGCTCGGCTCGAGTCTTAACGAGCCGAACTTAGTCATTTACTAAATAAGCCTCTTTAATCGAGCCTAGCCTGCCTTAATGAGCCGAGCTTTTGTCATGAGCGGAGGTCCACTCAGCTCGTTTACTAAACGAGCCGAAAACAAACTAGCCAAGCCGAGCTCGTGAGCTGCTCGGTTCGTTTACAGCCCTAGGTGACGATAAATAAAATTTGTAATTTTCTATCTCACTTTATTCACTAACTATTTGTTTCTTATTTTTCATTTGTTTTTGGTTTTAAATGTTACATCTTAATTCCACTTCCAAATATGAGTTTCTCCATTCAAATTTTTTCTTTCCAATCATTAGAAATCTATCCAAATAATGCCTTGTAAAACTAGAAGGGGCTTTGTGGTTCCAAAAGTTTAACATCTATTTAATATTGGAGTACTTGACAAACACATGCACTATTTGTATAGCAATTGGTTAGTGCTCAAAAGCGCCAGCAAATGGTTGAGGCAGTCACCACCTTCAAGTGTCTTTTTGGTAGAGTTTCTTTTTTGATAGGGTACCACCATAGCTGTTGCTTGACTAAGATCAGTCTACCATCTGCCACCAATTGACAAGGCTAGAGCTGCTGACACTGCCTCCTTTGCTATTGCTGTCGACCCCTCAGTCATATTGCCTACATTTCACCACCACCATTGTGGTACCCCACTATCAAGGCAACTCTAGACGATTGTTTAGACTCTGCCACTAGCTATCATTGTCATTCTGCCTCAAGCGCTAGTGGTACTGTTGCCAAGCTCATAACCACACATTTTGGAAACCGAAATACTATCAATGGGAGGGGTAATTTGCTATCCAAACTTGCACCATTCGTAGAAATTTACATGTATGTTTTTGAAGTTATGCTTTCTGGCAAAGAAGTAACAATAAAAGCGGTAAAATGCTGTTGTGGGTTCTCGAATGATTTTTTTCGAGACGTAACCAAATGGTCCAAATGTTTATGAAGAAAATAAATAAGAGCTAGCGTATTGGTGATATGACATTTATTTTCCCTGTGCATAGGCAACTCCCAACATTGTAGGGCCCCAGCTGGGGCCTGTAGGGGTATTTTTTGGATCTATGCTGTAGATATTATCTATTTTGGAAAGAGAACTAATTCAAACTTTGGCTTGCAGGCAGCAGAGCTTCTAAGGCACCCAATCCTCCAGCCTTACGTTCTTAAGGTTAACCTCAAACTTAATAGCGTAAGGCGCAGTAGCTTATCAACCCACTGGCCTGAAACTGAGTACATAAAGAAAACTAGATTTGCGAATCCAGAAGATGTTCCTGTTTCAACGTACAAAGAAAAACGGCATTCACTCAGCAACGACAGGACTTTAAATCCAAGTATTTCTGTTACTGAGGATTATATGGCAGAATTGTCTGTTGGAAGTACTCATGAAGACTTGACCTTTGGCAGAAAAGTTATATCAAAAGCTTCAAACGTTGCCAAGACTCTAAGATTGACTCCTTCAAAAGCTTCTGCCACAGTGAAGAAGCCATCAGAGCTTTCAAAGAATCGTGAATCTGTAAGTCATTGGAACTAATATAGACATTACTTGTTTTTGCATGCAGATGCACTTATTTGCATGTGTCCAAATATCAGTGTGTTTCCTTTCCTGTTTGGCTGTTTCTACGAAGATTCAAAGTGACACGTCTATTAACACTCTGCCATTCTTACTCATTTTCCCATTGTGGTAGAAGTCGGTTAATTTCTAGCTAAATGAAAAAAGACTTAGTAAATGATCGATTACAATTTTCCTGTTAGACGCTTGTTCTTTGAAATTGACTTTATAGGACATGAAAACAGGACAGAAAAATTTGCTTTCTGTTTGGTTGTCATTAAAAGGGTTTAGTGGTAGGCGTAACAGTGGCAAATTGAAGTTCATTACTCCTACAATTCAAATGTAAGTTGATTAGATTCTTCTTGTAAGTTAGATGTGATTATAATTTAAAGAGTCAGTGTCATATGATGATAAGATGATATATTTATCTTCACATTTATGTTATTCTGGTACAAGTAAAACCTCCAAGTTGGTTCCAACCAAAAGATGCATTCTAATGAAGCTCAATATCAAGTTTTAGTGTAACAAGAAAATATAGGTCAAACTATGCAAAAATTTATATTAGTTTTTGTAGATGGAAACTTGAGAGCATAGAGGTGCTAGAAAGAACACAGTAAAATCCACTAAAGTTTTGGAAGAAAAATCTGGACTCCTTATTTGCAGATGTCTTAAGTCTTTCAAGTAAACTGTATATAAAAATTCTTGTCTGTTTGACAAACTGTCATTTGGTTGCACTGAAGAAAATTTTGAAATGTACATCCTTCAAATGGTTTCAAAGGGTAGTCATTAATTGTGCACGCTGATTGCTCTCTCTGAGCAAGCAGTCAAGTGGATCCAAATGAAACACAACAATCCCCAACACGTGCATGACCACATAACTAGAACTGCGGAAGATCCAGAATACAAAACTTCCCAAATGAAACAATCTAGCTGGTTGTAGTGTTTCATTAGTGCATGACCACTAACACTTCACGGATCCATCTTTTCCCCCTCAAACTTACTAAAGTTCCAAACCTCAGATAAAACCATGCTGTCTTCTTGTAGACTTGACTAGCTATTAGTAACATCCTTCTGTGTGGACATGGGCTTTGTCCACTTAGACTGAAGAACATTAAAAAGGCTTATAATCTAGTATCATAAATTTGCACGCACACATGGGTATGCATCCACACATGTGTATGTTTAAGTATCTGATAACTATCCGTCTTCCTTTAAACCAGCTTAAGCTTTTCACAGTCATCATTTAATCGTTTTAGATTTGCTGTCAAACTTCTGGAGCCTTGAAACTGCAATTCTCCACATTATACGGTTGTTTTCCTCATTTGTAATATGCTTGCACTTACAGTTTCCAGCTTCACAAGCACCAACTAGAAAACCTGCTCATTCAAACCGTAGAGTATCTTTGCCGTTGCCAACAAGAACTGCTTCACATGGATCTCCTTGGAAGCCCGATGTTGGTGTCCTTGACTGCATTAAGTCTCCAGATGTTTCTGTCAATGCTCCTCGAATTGACAGGATGGCTGAGTTTCCACTAGCCTCCTATGAAGAACCCTTTACTCCCGTCCGTAGAACTTCATCAACCTCTGCCCAAGGTTCCTCTTCCTCGCCACAAGGTGATTGTACAATCATGAAGGACAAATGCACAGTGCAGGTATGGCCATGGCCCCACCCAAAACTTTTCCACAATTGCTTTTTATGAATATGTATGGCGTGTCCCACAACAATCACATTTTTTTTACTACCGTCAGTTCTAATTGATTTGATGTATAGATGCCATTTGTTGTTTTCTCAGTGATAGAAATCGTAGAGGTAGAATTTCCATTAATATGATATTGTCAACCACTAAAATGAGTGATGTAGGTTTATAGGTTTTCTTACTATTCTTTTGTTACACTTACATAAGGTACTCTTATCATCATTCTTCTCGCCACACTAACCTTGACATCTACTTAATATTTCTGGTTGTGCCTGCAGGTATGTGATAGAAAGTTTGGCCGCCCAAGTTTTGGGAATGACTGGCAAGGCAGAATTGACTTGGATGGAGAGGGTGGAAGTGATCAATCCTCTGAGCAAAATGCGACGGCCGGGGCATCGAGTCGGACCTCATCAGATGCAAGGCGACGTCGTTTTGACCCATCCTCTTACCAGCAGCGAGCTGAAGCTTTAGAAGGGTTGCTTGAATTTAGTGCAAGACTTTTGCAAGATGAAAGGTACGATGAACTTGGGGTGTTATTGAAGCCTTTCGGACCAGGAAAGGTTTCTCCTAGAGAAACTGCTATCTGGTTGACAAAGAGCATCAAGGAAAACACAGTCAAGCCCGAAGAGCAATGCCAATGAATGGCGGACGCATGTGCTGTAACTCTTCCTGTGCTGACACGTCTGCTGTAATTCTTCCCGCGATCAACTTTAATTGAGTATTCAGCGTGTGAAGGCTGTAGGCAGAGGTTGACGTAGTAGATCATAGCTTTACAATGTCCCTCGTCGCAGTTTCATTTCTTGCATTCAGAACAGCAATTTTTGAGATTTCAACTAATCCCAATTCCGCGTAGTAGGATATGAACAGGAGATTATAATCGTTAAATGTAGGATTAGATAGCTGTATGGCCGGAAATGTTGCGAAACCTCTTTCTTCTTCTTTCATCCTAATTTCTTCTGTAGCTTTTGATCGTGTAGTTGTAAGAACTGTAAACGAGCTGCCTGACTCAGGAATCTGTCCTTTTGAGATGAACCATCTCGAGATTTTCTATCTATGCAGCTTAGCTAGGGTCCTTTGTCACCAGGGATTAATGGGATTAATTGACGTGCTTGTAAGCTAGTCTAGATACCGAGCTATCAAAACAAATATAAATACAAAGAAAATAGTTGAGACAATGAGACGAAAGTAACGAAACACGCAGGGGTTAGCAGATTTGGACCCTTAGATTTCATAGCGAGGGATCACACGCAGGTGGTTGGGTTATGGAGAGGTGTTTCTTTTTGGGTTTTTTTTT
>JAOTQK010000020.1:16498205-16514957 GCA_025642025.1 Rhododendron ferrugineum
GACTGGTTGGTCCAACAACTTCACATGTCCTGGATCCGTCCTTCCGATCACCGTCATGCACGGCGAATATCTTTTTCGTACCTATATCATGATTCCCACATGCTACCTGTTCGGGCCCTATTTGGACCTGTTCGGGAATACCTCCCTACAGGTTTGTATGTAATTCGATCCGATCTCAAACTAGCATTAAGGGATTACGTAAAACATGCCTGTCATTTTAGCATGACTTAGGGACGGCCGGAGGGAGTAAGTATGTGATTTGTGACACTAGATGTGCCCTCTGTGAACTTTTGTTATTCATTCAAGCATTCATTTTATATCTGATACAATAGTCCACATGCATTTTGTCATGCAAAGCCCAACATTTCATCATCTCTTCTTATAACCGGATCGAAATTACTAAATCATCTTTTCCGCTGTTGAGAGGCATTGATCTTCATATAGTCGTGTCCCTTTTTGCTGCCCTTGCTATAAATAAATTCCCCTAAACCATGAAAACTGGAGTGCCACTCCCTTGTTCCAAACTTCCAATAATATGGACGACGACTCTGACCATTAGTTAGCCCCAGAAAGCAAAAAAAAAAAAGAGCGTCCATTCTATGGTGATCACATTTGGTTATTGAAAATTTTAGATGATGTTTTGCTGATTTGTATTGGTGATGGGTGATTGAGTTTAAGGGTCTTCTTGAGGTATTTTCAGTGGAAATTGAAATCTCAAATTAGCATTCGTCAATGTTTGAGTCTTTGGGGGTATAAATACAAACAACTTGTGGCTTGCATGGTATGGACAAATTATTCATGAACTCTAATCTTCTTTTCAGTGACTGACTTTTTAAGCCCTGCAATCACACCAAGTAGCATTTCATTAATGAACTTACTTTCTAACGATTTTCTGTTCTCTGTTTCATTTTTCAAATGCAGTCCATACTTACTCTACTGATGTTTTTGATTAGGGGTTGGGCTCCTCTCCAATAATGTCTCGGATAGTTTAAACTTTCTCCCAATGCAAGAGTATCTTACTGGTGAGATACTCTTGTGGAATCTACAAGTATAAGACAGCTCCGGTGACTATCCCAAATAATTACAGTAGATGATCGATTTGGTTTAACAGATGAACGCCTCATTTATCTCGTGGTCTCATAAGCCAGTGACAACATGTGATTAAGTAGTGTATGTTCTACTTAATTTCATCCTCACCGTGACGGAATCACCAAAAACTAGGATTGAACAGCTTGACAGCGAAATATTGCATACAATTTAGGCATGTTGGATTATGTTTCCATAAATAAAATACTTCTTAAGACAAGCTAATACTTGAGTGCAGGCACCTTTGAGCAGCAAGGGAAAGCAACTGAAGAAGAGGAAGCTTACCGATAGCAAGGATCAAGCATGCTCTAAAATATGTGCACGGATATCTTGGCAAAAGGATGCTCCTAGTCACCCGGCCGGCCAGTTGGTTTTATTTCATTTTTAGTTGTTCTTCTTGTTATGTCTTTTAATTAATTTCCATGAAGACTCATGTTATGTCTTTTAATTTCTTTGAAGACTTTGTAGGCAACTGCACTTCCCATTTATAATGAACTCAAATTTCTGTATGATGCTAAAACTCGTCATGATTCTGTCCAAAAAATGTAACAGAGTTAGCAAGGCAAGGCTTTCCCCATGAAGAGGCAGTTTCAGATCCAGGTGCCGTAATCAAGTTCCCATTTTCGAGCATGTAGAAGTAGTCATAGTTTATTCTTTTTACCAACTCCGCTAAATGAGGGAAGTGTCCCACGTTGAGCTTCAAAGAGAACCTGCACAGTGAAAACAATGCAGAAAATTCACACGCCTGTCTGTACAATCACATCTGCTTCAATATATGTTTTCTGTCGGGTCTGTTCAAGAATTTTCTGCACATGAGTTGAGTAGGTTGCAACCTCAAGGATTGAAATATCGTTTCGGTATATTGTCTCGGTTAGCTGGGAAAAGGAAAAGTTTCGGAAACATTTCTACATAGAGCTCGAACATACTGGAAATGTCAAAAAGGGAACCTATAGGTGCCGAAACAACTCGATGAAGCAAAAGGTTTCCTAGCTAGAATTTCAAACATTTTTGGGGCATTCCATGTCGGTCGGTCGGTGGAAATGTTGAAATTTGGGGAATCGCTAATTATCTCTTTTCAATTTCCCAGCAAAGAGAAACATAAGCATTGCGGTCATTTCAATGGAAATAGCTTATAACGTCATGAATATATCCAGGAATACATTATCCCAATAAATCAAACTTCAGTATTCTAAAAACAAAAAGCTAGCACTCTAATTGATTGTTATATATAAATGTTGGCTTTGCAGGTTTCTGGTCATATATATATAGTTCAGCACTGTTACACTTCAAAAGTACCTGTCTCTCACTGGGGCAATGCGGAAGTTAGAATCAGGATTGGGGGAGAGGTAACAGAGAAAACTATAATTAATATATCTTCTGAGGAGAAAGAGAAAATGACAATAGGAAAACAAGTAAAACAAAAAAGAAGATGATTCAAAGATTCAACAGGCCGGTCTAGGATGCTCCACAAGCACTGACGTCATGAAAGTCGAAACATCTATTCTACTATAATATTTATATATTCTAATATACAAAGGGGAGCACCTTTTGGTGTGTACTCCCTTTTGAAGCTATTCTAAATGGAGGCGACGACGGCGTTAGCATGGTAATGTATAGATATGATGCTTTTTTAATTGTTGTTTATCCATTACGATAGGTTAATACGCGATGCGTGTGCATGCAAGTCAAAATTTGCACAAATGCTTTCCACATATTGTTCGATCGAATTTTCACAAATTTTGACAAAACCCCCCCAATGTCGTTAACTTTTTTTTGGGAGAATTACATCTCAGTGGAAAAGAACAGCAAATTTAATTACAGATATCTAAGGAGCCGTTTGTTAGGGCTTAAGAAGGGAGGGAGTGGGAGAAGAAGGAAAAATGAGAGAAGGAAGAAGGGTGGTCGGTTAGTGGGAGAAGGAAGAAGGGTGGTCGGTTAGTGGGAGAAGGGAGGAGGAGAGAGCTTATCCTTAGATAGGGGGTCTTTAAACTAACGACCCAAGCATTAGGCTCTGTTTGGAACTCAGGAAAAAGAAATGAAAAAAAAAAGGAAATTTTAATTTTTCCTTCTATTGTTTGGTTGGAAAAAAAAGAGAGAAGAAAATAAAGATTTCAAATTTAGTAAATAGTAAATTTTCCCTCCCATTTTCCTTCTATTTTCTTTTCCTTTCCTTTCCATAGGTTCCCAACGGATTTGGATGGAGAAGTCAGAAGTAAATGAAAATGCACTTGAATTTTGTGATAAGTAGATAATATGGCTCAACAAAGCAAAATAAACAAAGCCCCAATAAATTTTTAACCAAAATAAGTATCTTTATTTTACATAGCATTTTGTATGAGAAAATTCATCGGCAGGCTACTCCAAAACGTTGATTTGAGTGTGATTTGAACAATGTAAAGCTAGTGAAGTATACTTTTTATAGAAAATGGTCTGGGTACAATAGTCTTTGTACGTTTACAGATATGTTTTATACATTTAAAAGAACATATATCCCTGTTTTTTCACCCAAAAAAAGAAGAAGATATGACTATTTTACTGTCAGAAGGTTGAAAAATAAGTCATTTTAGTAATTACATCTCTCTGTAAATCGAATCAAGATCCATTTTATATTGTTATAAAGAGTTCTCCAAGTACTAAAAGACGAGGCAAAACAACTTTAAAAATAAAAAAACTTTTGTTTATAAAAATTGGGTTGAAAGCAAACCATTTAAGAGATTGTCCGACCCACTAAGGTTATAACATTTTCTCGGTGTCTAACGTCCACTCCAAGTTCCATTTTCCACTCATATTCCTAGATCTTACGTATTCCTTGAGATCCTTGATCTGTTTGGAGAGTCGAAAGTATTCAATTGCAATAGATCTTTTGGGAGAATTGAAAGTAGACAAGGCCATCTGTTTTAAATTTTTTAGGACAAAATTTGTTGGTATTTATAAATTTTGTTTAACTATTACTGTTTTTTACAGTAGGATTTACCGAAAGTGGCTGAGTATCAACCATTGCCTCTCAAACTAAAAGCCTCCACAATTTACTTTTTAGTCAAATTTCGTATCTCGATGCGGTCACCAGGCCTCACTAGGTTGCTCATGGATTTCTCCCGACAATGGCTATACTGCTGGAGTTAGTCAGTAGTATAGCCATTGTCCAAAGTCATGGTTGTGGTTTTGTGGAGGCGGTGTGAAAAAAGCGCTGATCCAAAAAAAAAGTTCCGTGTTTGACAAACATTTTCCATCAAAATCACCTCACTTTTCGTCCACTTTTGATTACATTACACCGTACTCAAAAAAAAAAAAAAATCTCTTCGAAAGATAATTTTTGCCGAAACAAACGGAGCGTTAAGAGATGCTTAACACCTTTTCTTTGATAAATTAATGGCATGGCGCCTTCAACAGAATCCTCATCTATAAAACGTAACATGATTTAATAGTCCTTTTACAACAAACGAATGTGTACACCAAAAATTACTGAACAAATGTATCACAAGGACAGACAATCACGCTAAGGCTACACATTTCCCCCCGCGCGCGATTTGGCGCTCAGGTTTATTAAGTTAGGCTTCATAACCTTTTGTTCAGGGATTTTGTCGTTCGACTAGAAATGGTTTAAACGTCATGAGCACCGCAATTGCCTCGATCACATTTAGGATGAAGAAAATCATGTGGTCACCTGCATTCAAATAGAGCAGTTAGTACTTGGTACAAATTTCATAGTAAAAGACATGTTAACATATGTTTTGACAAGGAGCCATTTTGTTATTTTCATTACCGACTCCTCTCGCACCCAAATGGGGGACGCCAACATCCTTGCTTTGGCTTAGTAACGACCCTGGCTCCAACATGATGTAAGGTGCGCGGCCTAGCTAGCCCCTACCTGAAAGTATGGTCCAATTTGGTCCATCCAAACAGCTGGCCTCGCAGATATGTTTTTCTGGGCCCTAAGTTCATAAGGCGCCTCTTGGACGAAAATGTCATGCGCTATTGTACGTCCATCCAAGACATTATCCACATCAAATGTGCGATGCCCAACAAACTGATTATGAATCATGTATGTGGCAATAACATGATTCCCGACGTTAGAGTTCCACTTTTATGTTGCCATTAACGAAGCCAAGTGACTTTTCGACGAGTGGTACCTACAGCACACTACTTGATGCTTCCTTGATAATAAAACTGATATGACAATGCAGTGGTGATGATGGAAGTTAATCCAAGATATGCTAGAAGCCACCTAAATGGCATGTGTTCCTTTGTCACACATTGCTATTTCCACTACCATCAATTCTGCCACAGAAGTCATCCAATTTTCCTTTTTTAGCGGCGAAAGTCAGTATTGTTAAGCATTTCTTGACATTGCTCCCACACCACTACCAACCATTGATAAGCATTTTATCATCCAAACATCAACATTCGGAGAACCAGTTGGTGCTTAGTGTGAAGTTTGCTAGAGTACCTCAAAACTGAGCCAATACTAAGTCAACTTAATTCCTACAAGTACTTTCTGAACAAAATTCCAATTCTGGCCGTAATGTATGTCTGTAGAATATGTAGAAGGCCGGCCAACAATGGGTGCTCGAAATTAGCCACAGAAAGCCAAAATGTCTACTTAGTAGAGAGTTGTAACCTGGAAAGAAGGCAGCATCTTGACGCTTTTGTGTCCAAGAAAAGCTGCATAAGTTAGTAGCATAAGTCTAAAGTTACATGAATATACATAAACAAGACAATAAAATCAAAACATAACTGTCAATATGCACAAGCACTTTCCAATCGAAAGCTATAGAGTAGATGTTGACTACAAGTATGTGTTTTTAATGAACGGCAACAAGTTGTCCCAGAAAGCTTTAATTATCAGGTTTAGAAGTTCCAACTATCTCTATAATTACATAAATTTGGAAGACAGAAGTCTAATGTTTGGTGTTTCAAAAGCCTGATTGAAGTAGTGAAATGAACAAAATCAAACTTCGCTTCCCATCCTACTTTTTGCCGCTATTTTCTTCACTGGAAGTTATGCCAAGATCCTAGTTGAGCCTTAACACATGTTCAACACAGAGACATGTCATGTTTCAAACCGAAAAAAACAGACAATAATAGGAAATGTTAAGATGCATGTCTGACATGTCAGCTCATGTTTGGTGCAGGCGAACACTTTACACACGTCGCACACAAACCAAAGCACGTCAGCGCTCCGTCCTGTATCTGCTTCCAAATTAATCAAGTTCAGTTTTCCTTCTTAGTCTAAACATCCTTAATAGGACAAGATGTTGACTTCATATAAAACAAAATTTAGGTCATTTTAAAATAAGGGGAATTTTTCACGATTAAAGAATTTGGGCGTTTACATATTACAAACTATAAATTGATGCAATATTTTCTTGTTAGTCCCACTAGGAAAAGCTTTACCAGGGATAGTAAGAGGCTCTGATTATGCGTTCACTCAACTTCAAAAAGGAAAATGGCTACCAAAATTAAGCGGGCACTCACATTGCACCTCCACCAGCTGGACCGGCAGCTTTAAAAAGTGACATTGCAGTCATAGATATGCCATTTGCAGCTCCTCTTTGGTGTTGATCCTATCATTGCAGTATCAACTCAAAGTGAATCATAGAAGACATAATGCTAGACAAATTTATAATTCCAAAAACAAAGAGGGATAATAATGGGAAAGAATAAACCGAAAGGAGAAGAAAAATTACCACGGCTTTGTTTTGCAGTATGAACGTGCCAGTAATAATGGACACCTGACAAAAGGCAAAAATTGTGAGATAACTGTTGACAAAATTGAAAAGAGAAAATCGGGATCAAATTCTAAACTCATCAAAAGCGGTATGCTTCTTGCATCGCATGATTCGCATCAGGACAATCATATGCAACCATAACATTGCATGGGTGCATATTCTGCTGCGTTTCTAATTATAGAGTAGACCTTTTTAAATTTCTGGAAGTTAAAATAATATCTTCACATACCAGCACAAACGCATTCACCACTACAAATAAATGAATACAACTTGTCCCAAAAAGCTTTATCCGTTCAGCTTGAATCTACTTCGGTAGTTAAATACCAACATGACCTAAGAAGAACAAACATTATAAGAAGGATGGTGCCGTGTTGGTTTTGAGGTGATGCTTTAACATAGTATCAGAGCTAGGTATTTAGAGGCTTTTCCCCTTTGTTTGTGCCATAGTTGCACTTTGTTTTGTCGTGATCCATATGTTCCGGATCCTTTGTTGACCTCTCCACGAGCGAGTCGGGGGTCGCACGTGCGGGGGAGTAATGGAATTAGTCCCATCGGTTAATAAACACCTCGAAAACTAATATATGAGCTTGGGCGGCCTCTTCTCTCATTGCCAATCGGTTTTGAGGTGGATGCCTTAAGAAAACGTTTTTACTGTTTCCCAGTGGAACAAAAGGATAACGAAAAACTATTTTTCTAAATGGCGAACTTCGAAGGGTTTATATAGAATATTCAAAAGGTAAGTTTGCACTCACAGATAATATATTCTTCACCACAGATGCGCAGCCTAGCAACAGTGAGAGGCTGAACCCAGTAAGCAGGGTCATGAAGGGGTAACTTGTCAAAAGTGGTATGGTCAACACCTACAAGAGAGTAGTCATACATTATGTAAAATGAAGTCAGCATACTCTGCATTGGGAAATGCCAAGAAAACATCACGTTATGAGGATTGATTGCTTACTCCACAAATGCGAGCTACCATGATAGGGCCAAAAATCTTCTCTGCGATTGGATATAGAGAAAGTTGAAATACTAGAAGCCCAAGACCTGAATTTTGAATAAGCATTCAGAAATCAAATCTTCAGTACAAGTGTTCTAATCTCTGAATAGACATGACATGCTAGGCAGAAAACTGGGTGGCTTGTCGGGGGTGTGAGCGGAGAGGAGAGTTAACAAACTTGTATTTTCCTAATAGACATCAATTTGAGCAGATACCAGTAGGATACTTTTGTTGTTTTTCTGGGATAACATTCTCCTTTTGAGTATAAACAAATTTCCGGTAGGGCCACATGTGCTCAATAAGACCATCAAAACATGTTTCTCGCAAGCAATAAAAGTAAGTTGAACTTGAGCCTGTACGATGCGACTAACACAAATGCCAATGTCCAGCTATGAGAACACACACAAAAAAAGAAGCAAAAACTTGTCTGAAGAAACTAGCATAAACTTGTCAATTGAAGAGAGTGCCTTCAAGCTTTTTGGGATTTGGATGTGAAACAATTTCATTCAGACCATATCAAATGTAAATGTCTGAGTACACTTTTGACAACTGTACCTGATACAGCGAGAATTACTCCAACATTGTCAGTTGAATAGCTCAAGCCCCCGTCTTTTCGTGGGCTTTCGGCCCATAGTGAGAATATCTGCAGAAGGATATTAGTTTCCGCAGTTAAAAAAAAGAGAGAGAGATTATTTTCCACATATAAAAGACCTATCGACAGAAGAAAGAGAACTGGTAGAACTAAGCCAGTAAAGTATACTAACTGATGTACAAAACATATCCTCACACAAATTACTTGCAGAAAATCCTACTAATATAATTAGGATGCACACTATTAAATTTGGAGCAGGATAACAATTCTAACTACACCATGTAGCGTCTCGGTAACAGTTCAGTATATGACTATATGTAAATGCATACGCTATGAAAATAATATACCCAAGTAACGCACTATATATGAACATCAACTTACATAGAGTAATAAGTTTTGATAACTAAGATGCATATCAGACAAATTAAAAGATATACATGCATTTAAATTGAAACTTACGTTAAGTCTTTAGTTGTCAGTAGAAGTGTAGAAGTATTCAAGCGTCAACTTCTATACAGTACTTAAGTTTTGTACATGATTGATTTGGATTTTTGACAACTTCATAAGTTCAAATGCGCATTTAAATCCATCTTCCGTTAATTGCCAGTTGTCAATCGGAAACTACTCTCATACTTAATAAGTTCTTTGTTACTCCTATTATCTAACCTACCTTAGTGTAACACCTCGTACCACGTCCTGAAACCGCATGGCGAATTGTTTCCTCATAATGAAGTGACACAATCCCTTTTCGACGGCATATGACTTAATGGCGTGAAACAAAATGCACCATCAGAAAGTTTTACGACCATATATTACCAATTTACCACAGTGAGCTACCAGAAGTGACGTAGGACAGGATTGACATAAGGGAAAGTATAATCAAAACACAAAAACAGTGGTTGTTTTGGGGCTGTGAACAGTGGACGTAAATGGTGAAAGAGAAGAGAAGAGAAGAAGAAGGGCTTTAAGAAGATAGATCTAGGCGTCCCACCTAGGTTACCAAAGGCATCACACCTTAGGCCTCTATAGCATCACACCAAAGAATAGGATTGCATCACACAATCTTCAAAGCTTTAAGCTCTTGTAAATTCTTATTCATTCAATGATTTGTTCCTTCATATTCTCGAAGTACATCAATTTATCCTAATGTGTTTCATACCAAAGCCTGTTCTAATTCCCTAGATGGCCGTGTAGGATGAATGTGTCAAACTTCCCTAAATGAAAAGTTGCAACGCTAATGAAAAGTCACAGCCTTAAATATTCCAGCCAAAGGAATACAAATCAACCAAAACAATGGATCTTCTGAAACTACCAAACTACCCAGTGCATTTATCATGGACTGCATCAAGAAGCTTACAGCACGCAATCAGAGAAATGCTGAACAAAACAGTATGACTATCAAAGCTTGTTCCAAGAAGGTGAACTTCAGTTATGAACAAACCTCTGTGTAAGCCATATCATGAAGTGAGAAGATGCAATAAACAATGATTGAGGACATCAAGGGCCAGTTCTTGATTAGGCTATTCTTAGAACCAGGTTCTCTTCCTTCAAAGTCCTGGGTTATTTCTTTCTCAGTAGACCCACGGGACACAGCCTCCAATGCTGCAACCGAATCTTCACAAGGTTCCTTATGAATGTGTAATGTTTCCTGCCATTTAAACATGGAGAAGCTTAAACCCTGTAATATGGAAGTTAAGGTACTAAAGTCAACTGCGCAAAAGCCAGCAAGATAGCCAAAATTATGATGTTAGACGTCCTCCCATGTTGGCCAATAACATGTTTAAACGAAGGAGACCCAATTGTCACCTTTGTCCTCAATGGGGTTTTAGGTGTAAGAGTGAGGAATCCTCTGGTTACTATGGCATCATCCTTAATTGCACGTAAACACCAAGCACACAAATGCTATTGGTCCGCTTTAGGGGCTTCCGATACAACAAGAAATTAAAGTTTTGTGGAATTACGCAATTTTCCAAATTTTTGGGAGAATTGGTGAGAGTGCCTTGCCCTTTCTTTAGGAAAGTTCAATAATGTTATTTCTTTAATATGCTTCTTGCTTGTTTTTGGGCTTCAGTTTGTCCACCATTTAAGGGGATTCCTTTGTTTTTAATTTGTAGAAATTGGAAGCTTGCTGGGTCCTTTTATTCTTCCTTTGGTGGACTACTTGTCCCCTCCCTCTCGTACTGATTGAAAAAAGGGAAAAGAAAAAAAAAAGATGAATAAAAACCAACAATACAGCACCAGGATCATGAATGATGAATTTAAAAGGGAAGGGTTCAGGTTATTGTTGATACCTACCGGAAGCCGAAAAGTAACAATAGTCACCACCAATGCAAAAAGTGATATACATAGGCAAGGCAAGAAGTATGGAAACCTGCAGTAATAGTTTGTATGTTGCGACATAAATACACTTTCAAGAATTCCAGGAGATTCAAAATGAGTGGTGAATACATGAATATAGCAGATTGAGCAAAAGATTAAGGTTACCTCCCGAATACAGAATCTTTGGAAAATATAGCTGGAAATTTCTCTGCAGGCTAAATTCAATCGGAAAAATATTAAGGTCTTAAAACACGAGACTACCACACAGACTAGGGATAAACACAAACTAGCTGGAGAAAGAAACCCGCTTTCAGAGATTCAAAGGAATCAATGCCTCATTAGGGATACTAGAAATGTACCAAGGGTCACTTCCCATTCCAGCAGATCTCTTAAAAAAATTCCGTAATTTAAGTAAGATGAAATGAACAAAAGCAGGAAAAGATAGAAATAAAGAGGGAAAGAAACCTTTACGTATCGGAAGCTAAGAGCCAAATACAATTACAAAACTGACTTGCTGCTACCTTTTGCTAAGATTATGTAATAACAGAGCTACAGCATATTTGATGAATGACACCAAGTAGTTACGTACGCATACAGGCACATTCACAAAGAATTATTATTGTAGTCAAGCAAAGGAAGCAAAACCAAACAAACACAACGTCAATCCTAATTCCACACCTCTGTAAGTCGACAAGTAAAAAAGATTTAGGACATCAGCATCAACTTTCTCGGATAACAGACGCGCAAGTCTGAAACATTCAACTTTGATGAGGGAATGAAGAAAAGCGAGCTTAGGTATCTAATCTCCAGAAATTTTCTTCTTTTTTTGGGTGAAGAAGTCATACATGTGACATTGCTGAGGTGAGCGAAAATTGCGAAGGCTGAGAAATAGAGTTACTCCATAAGCCACATAAAGTATCCTCCAAAACTTAATGGGAATTCACAGAACTCCTATTAAATTATTGGATTCCTTCTTCAAAGGGCGATAACTCTGCTAAGTCTTCTATAACCCAATTATGAGAACTCAAATGCAGCTCCCTAGTCTACAAAATTGAGTGGCCACGCCAACCGTGTGAAAACAGGCATTCATCTTTTGGCTTTCTTGTCATGGTGGACTGTCAACCAAGGGAAGAGTTGGAGCATGGGGTTTGCCGGCTATGAAACAAGATGAGGAATCCCACTATCATTTGGTAGTTGCTTATAGGTATTATGCAGCTATTTGAAGCGAACAACCATGCAGTACTGATATAAACAGAGGTCCTAAAATAATAAAGCTGGTAGGGGCATTCTATAGTATAGTAAAGCCAATAGTTTCATTAAAAAAATTTGGGAGACAGACCCTTGAGCACTCAATGTAGTCAATCTATAAGCTTACTTTTGCTGATGCAGTGTTACTATTGAAGGAGGAAAAGGAATGCAGGTGCTTTTTCTCAAAAGAAGAGGACAATGTCAATTTTTATCATGGCAAATGAGGAAAGTAGTAGAGAGGACAGGCGCTTGTCGCATCCCAAAATAACCCTAATATATACCCAAGCCGTACCCTAATCAGAATAGTACATTTCTTTTCTTTTATACATACTGAGATGAAGCTATCTCGATAAGACTCTTTCCTATGCTTAGCATGCTAAAAAGTCTTATCGGGATGCTCAAAACTACGATTTTTATGATATCCCCAGGACCTATTCACATTTGTCTTTTTTCTTTTTCTTTTTCTTTTTTTGTTGCTTTTCTTGGTTTTTTGATCACTGACCTTCATCTCTTTTAAATAAAAGTTTAGGGCATCCACCATGATCCCCTTTGTAGTTTGTAGAAACCAAAGCACAATGAAGTACCTGAGCAAGAAAGCCTCCCAAAGCTGGGCCAATAATCAATCCGATACCCCATGCTGTACTAACCTGACAACAATAAAACATTCGGAATTTCTTTAAATCAGGAAGAAGCAGGCCACTTCAGGCATCAACAAATTATACGAATTCCAAGTACTAAGAACATAAAACTTACTGATGATATTCCTAAAGCTTGGTATTCCTTGCGGAAAATTTCAGACGCATATGCCTAATCACCGGAAAAGTAAAACAACATATAAAAAATAAGTAGTAACATTTAACAAATGCAGCATCTGAGACCTTTGAAACCTAAGAAGCACGAACACTTAAAGAAGGTGATGTGTTCATGTCCGACATGGGTCGGACAAGGACACTAATCGAACACATGACGATTCTCTTTTAGGTGTCCATAATATTGAACCAACAATCTTCATTTGGCCATGTGTCCGACACTCTTTTTTGCAACGTGTCCGACCCTTTCTTTGGTGTCTATGACGAAGAAATTATAGGTGATCAAAGTAGGAATTTGACATATCTAACATGTTTGAGACCCTAACTTGTGATTTAAAAAAAAACTCAAAATTCAACATATCTATAGGAACTTCAAAGTAGGAAAATAATAATTGTTTCAACAAATCATATTTAAATTCACTTAAATTTGTCAGAAAATATTTTTGGGTATCTTGCGGATTTTTATGTCGTGCCCATGCCGCATTTTAAGAATTTCTTGAGTCTCGTGTCAGTCTAAATTCTTCTAACTTATTCTATCTTTTTTCTATTAATTAGTGACGTAAACTTACGATAATACTTATCTACACACACAACAATGCATTAAGATATATATTGCATAATGTATCCTCAACACGTTTCTGTCCTTCCTTTTAGAGAAAATAACGACTCTGTGTTTGTGTCATCTCGTATCCGTGTCCGTGTCCGGTGTGCGTCTTAGTTTAAAACCCTGTAACATTCCATATTACTTTCAACTATGTAAGAGAGAAATCAAATAGAATTGACAACGAATACCTTCACTGGCCCAAGTAAACCATTCAGACTTCCAAGAAGAAATCTTGTAGAGATGGCCATCCAATAGTTTACACTAAGACCAAAGAGTGTGTTGAAAATAACCCTAAAACGAAGCAAAGGATCAAAATGTACTCAGAAAAAAGTAGATAGTAGAGAGGTTCTGATATAAAATGGACCAAAGAATAGTAACATAATTCAGGGAAACCCGGTTACTAACACTGCTGAAGTGCCTATGATTATGACTGGCTTTCGACCATATCGATCAGCTGCCATTCCCCACAAAACGGATGTTAGAGCTCTTCCAAGCATAAATGAGGAGCCTTCAGGGAATTAGCATATATATTATCAGAACAATCTTAGTAGATAATTAGACTGAGCCAATACAATCATTAAATATTGATGCATCTTCACTATGGCAAATGTGGACAGGAAATCTGCTCACCCACATAACCTGCATAGTAACCAATTTCTTCTTCTGTTTCCGCAACCTTGAAGTCCCTTATCTGCAAGAGAATCAAAGTTCATATGCTGAAGCTTATATTGTTCACGTATCGTTTTGCAATCTTATCAACAAATATACTTTGAAGCTTCAAACTAAATGAGATAAGCTTTAAAAGAAATTCTCATGAATCACTCGGTGACACAGGACTTCATTTAAGCTCAGGGAGCTAGCTGACGGAAATTTCAGAAGTTGTCTTCAACTTAAGAAGATGGAGAGTTATGTTGGAGCTATTTCAAAGTCTTCCTACTTCCTTCCATGTCACCTTTCTCATTAAAAAACTTCAAAAGCTCAAAGGAATTGAATGAACAAACAAAAAGTTGAGAACAATCAGTCAAAAACAGACGTTGGTATAGTTATCTAAGAGTGGTAGTTAGCAGTTTCTAACGACCATAATGACATGGAAAATACGTTTTCTTTCCTGTTTACTCTTCTTTCTAACGGTATGTTGTAGCAACCATTATGGATGATGCAAGATTAACGTGAATGAATAGCCATGTTCGTGCTAAAAGACCCAAGATAGCGGTTTGTGTTTTCATTTTTTAACTCTTCTGATTAAAAAAGGCATATAAAAGGATCCTGTTTGTATTTGATATTATGAGTCAACCTGGACCAAACGATGTTATAGCACCTAAGAAGGAGAAACAATATCCCAGGTAGGGAATTAAGAACTTCTGAAACCATAAAATTGCCTTTTGAAACCATAAAATTGCTCACCATAAAATAAAGGAACGGAAAGAGAGACGATATTGGCAGCGCTGAAAAAGTAATAACAAAATAAATATGTTAGGGCTTGGACATAAATGATTAACAAAACGACATGACTAAGCCGTTGATAAACATTGCACAGAAAATAAGTATAGGACATATACCATATTCCAGTTTTTTTGTTTTGGAGTATATCGCATGACCGCTACACATAAGCAGGTATGAAAATCACTATTCCACTTTGTGATGATATTTTCTAGTATTGGGTAGGGGTAGTCAATTCGCATTTACCTTGGATGGTGATCTGTGAGATTTTATCCCTCGTCCATCTGTTTTCTTTTCTTTCCTTCTCGCCTGTTCTAAACAAAATGTGTTTCTAACTTTGTGCCCTTTCGCTCATACGTCAATCAAACCTATCAAAATGGTAGTACTGCTATATTGGTATCTAACTTCTGTTTTCCCTTTCATGGTAAAGTCGATCAAGCTTAGTCTCGGAAATAAATGGAAACTCTTGTTTGGCACTCACTGAAGATTATAAAGGGAAGGAATTTGATGTTTTTTCAAGTTAGTCCATGTCTACTTCTTTAGGTTTCGAGTCTCTAACCTCTTGACTAGAGCTGGTTACCATGATCTTCACTACTTCATGCAGGAGCATAAATCATTCCATTCTTGTTTCTTTTCATGATGTTCCGTCATCAATTATCGGATAAATGGCAAGAAAGAAGAAAGCAAAGGTGACCACTATCAAAGCAAAGCAAAGCTTGTGTTCGGTGTTCCCTTCATTTTAAATGGATTCCAAGCACAATTTCATGACAGTTTCATCGAAATCCATTACCACGAACGGCACCTTTTGCGTACTAGTTGAAGAATGAATTCAACAAAGTTCACTTCTTATCTGAAGATTTTTAAGCATCCTTGAACTCAACAAAATCAGGATTTTAGACATTAGTCTAGTGCTAGTTCTCAACTCCTATATAAAATCCCATAATTCAAGATTCAAAATGACAAATCACAATGGCGTGAATTCAGGAGATTCAACAAATTAAATTCACCTGTGCAGAGCACCACAATCCATATCGAGACGAGTTCCTTGATGGGTATCCCGCGCTGCTTCTCTTTAAGCTCGTCCACTTTACATCCCGGGCAGTTTTCGTAGAATTGTTTCTTGAGCAGGCTCTGCTTGTTTTCCTCTCCCATTTTGAATCAAATGCCCAAATGCAGTTCAACTGTAATGCTTCTTTCTTTTCCCTTTACAGAAGAAGCAGAACAACATAATATTGCAGTATGGTGTTAGCGATATAGTAGTTGTCAATCATATTGCATCTGCAAATGAGAAATTTATACTCATATAATAGAAAAAACAGGAACAATAAATAATACATGCATGTATAGCAACAAGAAACCTTCAAATGTTGTGCTCTTCCAAAGTCAACATAATCGAGCTGGGACAGAGTAGTCTACATGAAAACACGTATATATACAAAGAAACAATTAACACGTATAGCTCATGTTTTCTTTTATAAATTAGGTGTCCAAGCCGCCTTACAGGCACTTTGACTAATCGTGGGACCAATCTTACGGTCCACTTGCGAAGGTTCCAGTCCAGTTAAAATTGGAGCAAAATCTGTATAAATTGATTCCAAGAAAACTGGTTGTACTCGAAAGATTTCGAAGGTAAAATCTTAGAAGCATCAGATCTTAGGAGACAGCAAACCCGACCCGAGGTCCAAAGGGGGTGACACGGATGTGTCATGATTAGGCTTGACTCCGTTGCATCATTGCTCACGTACATGAGACGCTAACAGCTGAGATTCCGCAAGAGAGAGAAGGCAAGAGGAATACAAAAACAAATCGACTAGAGTTTGGACAAAGAAAACCAATGAATGCAATGGACTAAGGGGTTGTTCGGCAATTTGAGCCAAATGGCTTTCCCGCCAAAAAAATTTTGTCCTTATTCAAATTTTTTTCGTATC
>JAOTQK010000020.1:16515057-16541548 GCA_025642025.1 Rhododendron ferrugineum
GATGATAAGCCACGTGATACGAAAAAAATTTGAATAAGGACAAAATTTTTTTGGCGGGAAAGCCATTTGGCTCAAATTGCCGAACAACCCCTAAATAAAACCAATCCCCTATTGATGTGATAGCTTGGGTGTCTTGTTTCGATGATTTCATCTGTTGAGCTAGATTTTTTTAAGATGAGAGACTCTTATGTCGATACATAGTGTTGGTCTGTTCAAGTCTTTGAGTCACTCACCTTCATGTGTTTTTTTTTTGCAACACTCGTGTCTTAAATTTGATAGTTTTAATCATTCTTATTTATTTATTGTGATAAAATCTTTTGCCTTCGGACACCCGAAATGAATTGGCCGTTGATAAAAACCATTCCCTTATTTTAAGATTTATTTGTTCAACTTTATAGAAGACAAAAAAATGCCGTGAGACAATTGATAATAATTTGCGAATAATTTTTTTTTTTTATAACAAAAGTGTATATAATAATACTATAAAAGAACTGAAGCCACATATCTGTGCATTGAATATTATTTATTATTCACGTGGAGTTAAGTCCATTCATTCACAAAACTACAAAACTGGTCCAAAAAGGACGGCAACGGATGCAGGTCCACCCTGGTCTATTGTCACATTCATATCAATCATAGTGTACAATTTGATTTGTTCACCCAAAGTTAACTTTGTCTACCTGTAAAGATATTTTATACTACCAAGCACGTCCGTGTCAAGCGGGTGCCGAGCGGCATCCAACTGTTCATTTCGATACGAATGGCTCGGATTGAATCTGAACGCATACAGATCTGAATCATCTATTGGTTGGTCAAGATCCGAACCGTTAATAGTCGAGATAAACGGCCGCCCGGCACAGCTGCGTGCTTCTCCCAATCCCTTTCTTCTCCGGTGTTGTTCCTCGGAGCTTTTCGGGCTTTATAGCTTTTTTGTTGTCTTTATTCAATATTTTTTTTTCGTTTCTATTTATTTTGTGTCAAATTTTTATGGACTATCGATTCGTCTCGACGAGAAGAATCAGAAAAGTAATTTTATTTTTACTTATACCCAAAAAAACGATGGTTTAACGCAAAATGGACAAACGTGAAAAAAAAAAAAAAAAGAAAAAACTGATAAAGGACAAAACAGAAAAAGCCAGAAAGCTCAAAAATCTCCTTAGAGGAACACCTCAGGCTCCATTCTTGTAAACTTGATAGAAAAATTCTGCGCCAAAGTTGTTTGAAATTAGCTTGCCTAATAAGCAAATCATAGTAAACAACTAAACACTTATTAATTTATCAGAGCAGACTCTTTTTTTTGGGGGGAAATGATTTTAGCACACCCTTTTTTGGTAACGCCACACCCGGCAAGTGTATTTTGCACAAAAAATATACTTGCAGAGTGTGGCATTATCAAAAAAGGGTGTGGCAAAATCACTAGCCTTTTTTTTTTTGGGTAAGTAAATTTATACCAAACGCGCATAGAAGCTACAAATCACAGGGGCATACCGCAAGAACATCAGAACAACAAAGAAAGGAAACCTATTCTGTGCGTGTTTGGTATAAATGAATTTATTTATTTATAAAATAAATAAATAAATAAAAGCTACATGGCCCCTGCTTATATCACTATCGATGAATTTGGTCATCTCGAATCCCCGACAACTAAACCCAAAATATGGTATAGTGCAAACTTTTCCAAAAACGTGGCCCCTGGTTAGATATAACTTTGATTATAGGTGTGTTTGGCTAGAATTATGCGAAGTGTTTTTTTTTTTTTTTTATAATTATTTTTGCTGAATTTCTATAAACTTGCAACAACATTTCCTAGAATAGTCATTTTTCTTGCCTAAAGGAATCTGAAAAAGAATAAAAGGAAAAAAAAAATCCCTATAGACTAAAGGAGTTCGAAAATGTCATTTTCTCTGTTTTTGTTTTTTGAAGGGCCGAAAAGATTTTATTAATCTTTGAAAACAAATTACAAAAATTGAAAGGATCCTAAGCACGAGGCATCACAACGGGGGAAGGAGATAACATGAGAATACTTGTCATCATATTCTCATGTTCGTAAAATTTCAACCATCCAAAAATAAAAAGTGAAATAGAGCCGACAATTCCAGACTTTTTGTTAAAAGTCGACCTGCCCTAGTCTCATCCGATGGACTCGGCAGATACTTTACGAATCAAAGAAAAAGGATACATTTTTCACGGGAAATCATAACATTTTGGTGCGTTTTATTACTTAAAAAAAACCTCGTAACCTTTTTAGTAATGCAGTTCTTAACATTTTCATTACGAATAGAAATATTTTGGTGTGTTTCATAACTTTTTTTAAAAAAAATCTCGTGACTTTTTAACAATAGGTTTATTAACATTTTCATTACAAATCGTAATATTTTGGTGCATATCGTAATTTTTCAACTAAAAACTCATAACTTTTTAATAGTACTAATATATAATCAATTATGCAATCGGTCATGATCGAGAACAATCAATCAGGTAATCAAATATGTAATCTATTCTGTTGATATTCAATTCTGTACCCAATTAGACAATATTAGTATTAATTTTGCAATTGAGTACGATTGGGAAATAATGTGAAATTGATCACTCAATTGGTTTGGTAATCGATGAGTCTTGGCAAGTCCTCGAATCGATTGAAGGGTATCGATAACACTTGTAATCGATTATCTTATCGAATTAGAGTATTAGTTATTTGTAATTGGGTAGCGAGCACCAATTTACAAGGCACTAATAGTACATCCGCTGCTTATGGACTCTAACACAATGAATGTAGTGTCCTGTGATTTGTATTTTGTACTTCATACACGGTGTAATGATCTCTCCTACCGATTGACAAAAAAATAGTACGTTTGTTGACCAAAAAACTAATAGCACGTCCTAAATATTGTCTCTTACAGATAACCTAAAATTCATTAGTAAATTTATCTCGTGACCATCACTCGCTTACCCATTAACTTCTTTGTTAGTGTTCCCTACTTGTTTATTTCGGATGACCAACTTCGCTATCCCTTTTAATTGAACTATTATATGAAAGTTCACTATACAATTAAAGGTATTGTGAAAAATATTAAACAAGATAATATTTCTATAAAAAAAAATTGGGCCAAACATATTTGAAACACTTTGAAAATCCTTTTAAAAAAATGCCTCAACTTGACCTTTTATTTCATTATGACAGTGATATCCTTTTGCCTTGGTAATTTTCGAGACCATTGTACTTCAAAGAAGTATATATTATTTTCACTTAAAATAATTTTAGCTTCAATTTTTCTTAAAAGGAAAACAGTAAAAGAACAGGGGCTGGGATGTGATGAGAGTTTCATGAAGGGAAACACAATGAATTGGACGGAAGACAAGGGCGAAATCAAGAATCTAATCTCTCTTGAGCTAACCCAAAATTTATATACATGAACCAAGAAGAGTTTTATAATTAATGTCTAGCAAACGTGTACATAAATACGTAAATGTTCAAAAATTAATAAAAAAATGTACATTATTGAAATTGTACCTTACTGAAGTTGTATGCTACGTTGTTTCAGAAAGTACAAATCATTTATTATTGATACATAGTCGATATCTTCAACAAGTTCTATTTTAATGTAAATAATTATAGAATCCACAAGAAAAATGGGAATGGGAGGGGCTATAGTGCACCCGCCGCACTAAATGCGGCGACACCATGTAGTGCGGCCGATCCGAGTGTCCATCTTGGCATGGACAGCTTAGATTTAATCCGAGCTCCTACAAATCCTAGCCGTCTATTGTTCGGATGAAAATTCGAGCCGTACATTGCCAAGATGGACGGCCAGATCGACCGCACTACACATATAGCGCAGGGGGTGCAGTACAGCACCCCCGGGTCCAAGAAAATGAGGTGGGCTAAAATTGATTTGACTAAAATTTTACATGAAATTTTTTTATTTTTTTAAATTCACAAAGGGCTACAGCCCTCCCTTGGTTGTGAATACTTTCGCCCTTGACGAAAGAGATAGAGGCGACGACGGACAAACTGGGATGTGCGGCCGCGACAGACAAACATTGGAATATTGGTACGAAGTCAGAAGTAAATGAAAACACACTTGAATTTTGTGATAAGAAGTTAATATGGCTCAACAAAGTAAAATAAACAACGCCCCGATAAATTTTTAATGAAAATAAGTACCTTTATTTTATATAGCATTCTGTATGAGAAAATTCATGAGCTTGCCTATGCTACCCAAATGTTGATTTGAGTGTGATTTGAACCGTGAAAAGCTACTGAAGTCTACTTTTTATAGAAAGTGGTTTGGGTACAATACATTTTGTACGTTTAAAGATATGTTTGTACATTTAAAGAAACATATATATCCTTGTCCTTCCACCCAAAAAAGAAGATATGACCATTTTACTGTCATAAGGTTAAAAAATAAGTCATTTTAGTGATTATATCTCTTTGTAAATTAAATCAAGATCCATTTATATTGTCATGACGAGTTCTCCAAGTACCAAAAGATGAGGAATAACAACTTTAAGAATAAAGAACTTATGTTTATAAAAATTGAGTTGAAGCGGCCCATTTAAGAGATTGACTGACTCACTAAGGTCATAACACTTTTTCGGTGTCTAATGTTCACCCTAAGTTCCATTTTCCACTCCTATTCCTAATCCTTGGGTATTCCTTGGGATCCTTGATTTGTTTGGAGAGTCGAAATTATTCAATTGCAATATATCCTTTGGGAGAATTGAAAGTAGACAGGTCCATCTGTTTTAATTTTTTTGGAACAATTTTTTGGTATTTATAAATTTTGTTTGGCAACTAGTGTCTTTTTTTACAGTAGGATTTCCCGAAAGTGGCTGAGTATCAACCATTGCCTATCACACTAAAAGCCTCCATAATTTACTTGTTAGTCAAATTTGTATCTCAATGCAGTCACTAGGCCCCACTAGGTGGATTTCTCCCGGACAGTGGCTATACTACTGAAGCTAATCAGTAGTATAGCCATTGTCCAAAGTCGTGGTTGTAGTTTTGTGGAGGTGGTGTAAAAGGAGCACTGATCCCAAAAAAAAGTTCCGAGTTCGAAAAAAAAAATCACCTCACTTTTCATCCACTTTTGATTACATTACACCGTACTCGGAAAATGCAAAAAAAAAAAAAAAAAAAAAAAAAAAACCTCTTCGAAACATAATTTTTGCTGAAACAAACGGAAAGTTAGTAGATGCTTAATCACCTTTTCATTGATGAATTAACGGCATGGTGCCTTCAACAGAATCCTCATCTATAAAACGTAACATGATTTAATAGTCCTTCTACAACAAACGAATACGTGCACCAAAAATTACTGAACTAATCACGTAATTCAAGCATTCAGTTGAACTCAACAATGTATCACAAGGCCAGACAATCAGATTTAGCTCCGAGGTTTATTAAATTAAGCTTCATAAGCTTTTGTTCAAGGATTTTGCCGTTTGACTAGAAATGGTTTGAATGTCATGAGCACCCCAATTGCCTCTATCACATTTAGGATGAAGAAAATCATGTGGTCACCTGCATTCAAATAAAGCAGTTAGTACTTGGTACAAATTTCACTAAAGATAATATGCAAAACACAATTGAACAAATGTTTTGATAAGGAGCCATTTTGTTATTTTCATTATTGACTACTCTGGCACCCAAATGGGGGACGCCAACATCCTTACTTTTGCTTAGCCACGACCCTGGCTCCGATATCATGTAAGGGTGCGGCCTAGCCCCTACTTGAAAGTATGGTCCAATTTGGTCCATCCAAACAGCTGGCCTCGCAGATACGTTTTTCTGGGTCCTAAGCTCATGTGCTATTATACGAGTGGTACCTACAGCACACTACCAGATGCTTCCTTGATAATAAAACTGATATGACAATGCAGTGATGATGATGGTAGTTAATCCAAGATATGCTAGAAGCCACCTAAATGGCGTGTGTTCCTTGTCTCACACTGCTATTTCCACAACCATCAATTCTGCCACAAAAGTCATCCAATTTTTTCTTAGCAGCGAAAGTCAGTATTGTTAAGCATTTCATGACATTACTCCCACACCACTACCAACCATTGATAAGCATTTTATCATCCAAACATCAACATTCAGAGAACTAGGTGGTGCTTAGTGAAGTTTGCTAGAGTATCTCAAAACTGAGCCAAAACTAAGTCAACTTAATTCCTAAAAGTATTTCCTGAACAAAATTCCAATTCTGGCAGTAATATATGTCTGTAGAATATAGTATGTAAAAGATCGACAATGGGTGCTCGAAATTAGCCACAGAAAGACGGAAAGTCAGCTTAGTAGAGAGTCGTAACCTGGAAAGAAGGCAACATCTTGACGCTTTTGTGTCCAGGAAAAGCTGCATAAGTTAATAGCATATGTCTAAAGTTACATGAATATACATAAAATCAATATACATAAACAAGACGATAAAGTCAAAACATAACCGCCAATATGCACAAGCACTTTCCAATCGAAAGCTATAGAGTAAACATTGACTACAAGTATGGTTTGTTAATGAACGGAAACAAGTTGTCACAGAAAGCTTTAATTATCAGGTTTAAAAGTTCCAACTATAATTATGAAAATTTGGAAGACAGAAGTCTAATGTTTGCTGTTTCAAAAGCCTGATTGAAGTACTGAAATGAACAAAATAAAACTTCGTTCCCCATCCAACTTTTTGCTGCTATTTTCTTCACTGGAAGTTAAGCCAAGGTCCTATTTGAGCCTTAACACATGTTCAACACAGAGACACGTCATGTTTCAAACCAAAAAACAGACAATAAAACCAAAGCCCGTTAGCACTCCGTCCAGTATCTGCTTCCCAATTAAGCAAGTTAAGTATTCCTTCTTTAGTCTAAACATCCTTAATAGGACAATATGTTGACTTCATATAAAACAAAATTTAGCTCATTTTAAAATAAGGGGATTTTTCCACGATTAAAGAAATTGGGCATTTCCATATTACAAACTAAATTTTCTTATTAGTCCCACTAGGAAAGCTTTACCAGGGATAATAAGAGGCTCTGATTATGCATTCACTCAACTTCAAAAAGGAAAATGGCTACCAAAATTCAGCGGGCACTCACATTACTCCTGCACCAGCTGGACCGGCAGCTTTAAAAAGTGACATTGCAGTCATAGCTATGCCATTTGCAGCTCCTCTTTGGTGTTGATCCTGTCATTGCAGTATCAACTCAAAGTAAATCATTGATGACGTAGTGCTAGACAAATTTATAATTCCAAAAACAAAGAGGGGTAATAATGGGAAAGAATAGACCGAAAAGAGAAGAAAAATTACCACGGCTTTGTTTTGCAGTACAAACAAGGCAGTAATAATGGACACCTGACAAAAGCCAAAATTGTGAGATAACTGTTGACAAAATTTAAAAGAGAAAATCGGGATCAAATTCTAAACTCATCAAAAGCGGTATGCTTCTTGCATAGCATCAGGACAATCATATGCAACCATAACATTGTATGGGTGCTAATTCTGCTTCGTTTCTAATTCTAGAGTAGACCTTTTTATGCGGTGGAGTCCTTTGATGGAGATAAATGAGGGGGATGGCATCGGTAATTAGGCTCTGTTAGATAACCGGGATTGGCCTTAACGTGAGATTGGGATTCGTAGAGGATGCAGGATTAACAATGAGGATTCAATGATGGGATTGTTAGTACCATGCTTGTTTAGGACCGGATTAGATCGGATTACAGGTGATTTCCCTTTTTAATCCTCAACCATAAGAATAAAAGAAAAAATGTAGTTAACTATTTTGTCATTTTTTACCCCCCAAAAAAGTCGAATGATGTGAGGGTTAACTGAACCACTTTCTATGCAGTTGAAAGTGAAAAACAAAATAAACAGAAAAGCAAAATGTTGTTCTCTACCTTGAACTTGGAGGATGATGATTGATGATGAACAACTCACATAATAATCACATGGTATGGCACCCTAGGTTGGATAAATCTACATGTCACTTTAAAGTTGCACAGATAATATACACAAGGGTAATTTGAGTGTTAAGGTAACATACCATGGGCAGGTTGGTCATCTAGCATGGGTGGGCTTGGGATGGGATTACCAATACTTAGTCCCTCATGATATTACTAATACCCTTTGTTTGGGGGATACCCTTAGTTTGGGGGATTCAAAGTCCAATGTGACTAACACTCCAACCATGCATTCTCAAACCAAACGAAGGATTACGGCCCCACCACCTTACTAATCCAATCTCATGAATGAAGAGGCTTCTCAAAAGGGGTCTTAAGGTTTCTGATCCACGGGATGGATGGGTGAGGCAGTTGTTTGAAGAAGTATTATGCTGAGATGATCACAAAATAGAGTGGCCATGGTCCCTTTTTACAAGGTTCTAAGCAATGATTCCAGGGATTGCAATCTTGAGATTTAAGCTAGCACTGAGGAAGGTCCTATGGCATATGTTAGCAATTACTTAGTAGAACAGGTCGGTGAGATTTCTAATGAGGTTGAGGCAAGGTTTACACTGTAAGGGATTGATACTTTAAGAAACGCTGCCTTCTAGCTTCTAACTTTCATTCAAATGAGGTGGCTCAGATGGTCTTAGATCAAGATTGGGTCGTTGACCTCAGTTGGTGCATTTCTGATTTTCATATAATTTGTGTTGTAGGTCTGTTGATAACCTCACTGGCATCCTCACGACAGTTATTGGGCCTCCCATCCCTTTTTGGGGATGAGAAGGTGTTAGGGTGATAAGTGAGCATTGTAGTAGATTCATTGAAGTCAGAGTTCTAAAACAAGGATTTAATCGGTGATTCCAGATTAATCGCTGGCGGGGCCTATCCGATTCGGTCCGACTACCGATTAATCGCCGATTACTAATTAATATGCACCGATTAATCGCTCGAAGGTGGCCGACCGCCCGACTCGCGTCTAGTGACTTTTAGAACATTGATTGAAGTAGATTATGCAGCGGTGAAGGCATAAGCGCTAGCATCCGCAATAAACCAGGTAATGAGGAACGGTTCACCATTTCCTCCAAATTTCAATAGGATGGGTCAGTTTGATATACTCCTCCCGATTTGGTAGAAAAGGTTGCGAGAACGGAGTTTTGGCAGGTCGACGGAGTGGACAGCCTAGCAAATGGTTCCGTTTTGAAGAAAGATGACAGCGAGTGAGGGGCGTGAGTGCAACCCAGGATTGCGGCTGGTAGAGGGACACGTTGTTGGCTGGGAGAGTTGGATACGGATAAAAAATGTCAACAGTTGGAGACTTGAAGAAGATGACAGTGTGTGAGGGACACGAATGACTTTAGCTCCTCATAATTTCAAATACAGTAGGATTCCACCACTGTTGGAGTCTGAAGGCAGCACGATGCATGGCTAGAAGGGTAAAAGGCAGACAGGATTCGAGGGTAAAAAAGAACGAGTAAGTGGTGGGGGTTGGACACTTGGACCGAGTAGGGTAAAGACCCAATGTTGTAGCAAAGTTGTCACTGCCGAACAAGTGGGCTTAGTACGCAGTCCCAATCATTGTCATGGGGTGTTGGCATTTTAATAGCTCAACCATACTTTAGCCTTACAAGTCAAGTAACTGAGGTGATTGGCCCACGTTTTGTCCCACTCAACCGGCTATCAACCAATCTATGGCGGAGGCTTCAGTCATTGTAAACTCAGATTACGATACCCGAGATTCACATTCTTCTCTTATTTCAGCAGTGGTGTGAGAGGGTGTCACTGGGAGAGCAATAATGGTTTTTTGCGGTGAAGTTAGAGAGGAGGGCGGAGAGGAAAGAGTAAGGGGAAATGGTGGTGTATGATAGGGCAGATAGAGCTCAGGAAACTTCGATAGGTTAGGTAGAGCTTTGCTGACACAACACAATACGGGTGTGGGATACATACATAATGCTCAAACTGGATACAGCTAGCGTTTTCTAACTGAAAGATCTTCATTTTGAAAATACAAAGCAACAGCTGCATCAGATTCTTGCTATTCCTGAAGGTGTGCTTCCAGTCAGGTATTTGGGAGTTCCACTTATTTCTTCTAGATTGCATGCAGCAGATTGTCAAAGTTTACTTGATAAAATTTTGGTTAGGATACACTCTTGGCCTAATAAACTTCTGTCATATGGTGGCAGAGCCCAGTTAGTGACTTCTGTTCTGTTTAGTTCCCAAGTTTATTGGAGCTCTATTTTTATTCTACCTCAAAAAGTACTTAAAGAGGTGGAAAATATGTTGAGGGCATTCTTTTGGTCTGGTCCTGAGTTGAAGAATACAGGTGCTAAGGTTGCATGGATGGATGTTTGTGTTCCCAATGAGGGTGGTTTGGGCTTTAGGGCTCTAATGGACTGGAATAGGGCAGCTATGGCAAAACATTTATGGGCTATTGCCCTTAAGGCTGATACCTTGTGGATAAAATGGATTCATACATATGTAATTAAGGATCAGTGTTTATGGAATATGCCTACTCCTACTTTTGCCTCCTGGACCATTCGAAAGATTTTCAAGCTAAGACCTATGGTGCAGCCTTGGATTACTTATGTGGTAGGGAATGGAAGAAACACCTTCTTATGGTTGGATAACTGGCAACCATTGGGGCCTTTGTTTGCAAAGTTTGGCTCAAGAGTTGTATACAATTTAGGTAGGAGCCTTCAAACCAAAGTTGCTTCTATCATTGTCAACAATCAGTGGCAGTGGCCTAGGGTCAGACATCCAGCTATTAGAGAAATTTTGAGGACCACCCCAAACTCTTTGGTGCCTAAAGTATCTCATGAAGACTCTGTAGTGTGGAATCTGAACCCTAATGGCAAGTTCTCTGTGCAGTCTGCCTGGCATGCTTTCAGGAATCCTAAACCCTTGGTAGCCTGGTACATTATCCAGTGGTTGTTTGGTTTAAACATGCTATCCCCAGATGGTCCATTATCCAGTGGTTAGCTGTCTTGGGCAGGTTATCCACCAGGGATAGATTACAGGTTTGGAGGGTGATAGCAGATTCTCATTGTGTTCTATGTGCCGGTGCAGTTGAGAATCATAATCATCTTTTTTTCCAAAGCTTCTATGCTATCCAGTTTTGGAGGGGTTTGCAGACTAAACTCAATGATCCTTGTTCATTCAATGGGTTAGCTGAGATTGTGGAATTGATGGGACAAGGTCATAGTGGTTCTCAGTTCTCTAGCTTGGTCTCAAAAATTGTCCTAGCAGCAGCTATTTACCATATATGGGGAGAGCGTAATAGAAGAATATTTCAACATTGCAGCCTTAGTGTTCAGCTGTTGGAGGCAAAAACTGTAACTGATATTAGAGCTTGCATATGTTCATGGCGAAGAGTTCAGAGGTCAACTAAAAACTTGTCTCTCTCTTCCCTTTGGCACCTTCCAGCTCGGATTTTCGAAGAAGCCTGATGTTCCGGTTTTGAGTTTCAAAGTGTAGGTCAGGGTATTTGGGTTGTCTGTTGTTAAGAATTCTAGTTTTGGTGGTCATGTTGACCATGTTGTTCTCTGGGGGATGCCCTTATGATTTGTATCTTGTTTCTTTGTTCTAAATAATATCTTCAATTACCACCCCCCCCCCCCCAAAAAAAAAAAAAGGGTCCCACAAGGAGGAGGAGAATATGAGGGATTCGGACCTAGCATTGACCATATTGAAGCTTGTCTGAATTATATACCCAATGAGATTAAAGCATGGCGAAAGTAGATCGGAGCATGTGGCTTGTGTGTGTTTATGTTTTCTTTTCTTCTTGTGTGTATCATGGGCTGCAGGGCAAGCTGTTCTAAGAGAAAAGTTTTATGTGGGATTTACTCCATAACATACGTGTTCGAATTGGTCCCACATTGGTTAATTAACACCTCGGATACTATTATATGAGCCTGGGCGGCCTCTCCTCTTATCGTCAATTGGTTTTGACTTTTGAGGTGGATGTTTTAACATGATATTAGAGCTAGATTTTCAGAGGCTTTTCTCCTTTGTTTGTGCTGTAGTAGCACATTGTTTCGTTGGATCCATATGTTCCGGATCCTTTGTTGACCTCTCCACGTGCGAGTCGGGGGTTGCATGTGCGGGGGTGTAGGAATTGGTCCCACATCGAATAATTAACACCTCAAAAACTACTATATGAGCTTAGGAAGCCTCTACTCTCATTGCCAATTGGTTTCGAGGTGGATGCCTTAACTTTAGGTTTCTACTGTTCCAAGTGGAACAAAAGGATTCCAAGGAAAAACTATTTTGCTAAATGGCGAACTTGGAAGGGTTTATATAGAATCTTCAAAAGGTAAGTTTGCACTCACTGATAATATATTCTGCACCACAGATGCGCAGCCTAACAACAGTGGGAGGCTGAACCCAGTAAGCAGGGTCATGTAGGGGTAACATGTCAATAGTGGTATGGTCAACACCTACAAAAGAGTAGTTATACATTATGTAAGCATACTCTGCATTTGGAAATGCCAAGAAAACATAAAGATATGAGGATTGATTCCTTACTCCACAAATGCGAGCTACCATGATAGGGCCAAGAATCTTCTCTGCGATTGGATATAGAGAAAGTTGAAATACTAGAAGCCCAAGACCTGAATTTTGAATAAGCATTCAGCAATAAAATCTTCAGTACATGTCTACTAATCTCTGAATAGACATTACATGCTAGGCAGAAAACTGGGGGGCTTGTCGGGGGTGTGAGTGGAGAGGAGAGTTAATGAACTTTTATTTTCCTAATAGATATCAATTTGAGCAGATACCAGTAAGATACTTTTGTTGTTTTTCTGGGATAACATTCTCCTTTTGAGTATCGAACAAATTTCCGGTAGGGCCACATATGCTCAATAAGACAATCAAAACATGTTTCTCGCAAGCAATAAAAGTAAGTTGAACTTGAGCCAGTACGAAGAGACTAACACAAATACCAATGTCCACTACGAGAACACAAAAAATTAGCAAAAACTTGTCAATTGAAGAGAGTGCCTTAAAGCTTTTAGGGATTTTGATGTGAAACAATTTCATTCGGACCATATCAAATGTAAATATCTGAGTACACTGTTGACAACCGTACCTGATACAGCAAGAACTACTCCAACATTGTCAGTTGAATAGCTCAAGCCCCCATCTTTTCGTGGGCTTTCGGCCCATAGTGAGAATATCTGCAGAAGGATATTAGTTTCCGCAGTTGAAAAAAAAGAGATTAGTTTCCACATGTGAAAGACCTATTGACAGCAGAAACAGAACTGGTAGAACTAGAGCCCGTAAAGTATACTAACTGATGTACAAAACATATCCTCACACAAATAACTACTTGCAGAAAATCCTACTAATATAATTAGGATGCACACTATTAAATTTGGAGCAGGATAACAATTCTAACCACATCATGTGGCGTCTTGGTAACAGTTCAGTATGACTATATGTAAATGCATACGATATGAAAATAATATACCCAAGTAACGCACTATATTTGAACATCCACTTACAATAGAGTAATATGTTTTAATAACTAAGATGTATATCAGACCACTTAAAAGATATACATGCATTTAAATTGAAACTTGTGTTAAGTCTTTAGTTGTCAGTAGAACTGTAGAAGTATTCAAGCGTCAACTTCTATATAGTACTTAAGTTTTGTACATGATCGATTTGGATTTTTGACAACTTCATAAGTACAAATGCACATTTAAATCCTATCTTCCGTTAATTGCCAGTTGTCAATCAGAAACTACTCTCATACTTGAAGTTCTTTGTTACTCCCATTATCTAACCTACCTTAGTGTAACACCTCATACCATGTCCTGCAGCACATGGTACACTGCATGGCGAATTGTTTCCTTATAATGAAGTGACACAATCCATTTTCTGCGGCATGACTTAATGGCGTGAAACAAAATGCACCATCAGAAAGTTTTAGGACCATATATTACCAATTTACCACAGTGAGATACCAGAAGTGATGTAGGACAGGACTGAAATAAGGCCAAGTATAATCAAAACACAAAAACAGAGGCTGTTTTGGGGCTGTGAACAATAGACGTGAATAGTGAAAGAGAAGAGAAGAAGGGTTTAAGAAGATAGATCTAGGCCTCCCACCTAGGTTACCAAAGGCCTCTTTACAATCACACCAAAGAAAAGGATTGCATCACACAATCTTCAAAGCTTTAAGCTCTTGTAACTTCTTATTCAATAAATGATTTATTCCTTCATACTCTTGAAGTACATCAACTTATCCTAATGTGTTTCATACCAAAGCCTGTTCCAATTCCCTAGACGGCTGTGTAGGATGAATGTGTCATCTAATTGTTGCATGCATTGAATACAAATCAACCGAAAACAATGGATCTTCTGAAACTACCAAACTACCCATTGCATTTACCACGGACTGCATCAAGAAGCTTACAGCATGCCATTACAGAAATGCTGAACAAAACAGTATGACTATCAAAGCTTGTTCCAAGAAGGTGAACTTCAGTTATGAAACGAACCTCTGAGTAAGCCGTACCATAAAGTGAGAAGATGCAATAAACAATGATTGATGACATCAAGGGCCAGTTCTTGATTAGGCTTGTTTTAGAATCGGGTTCTCTTCCTTCAAAATCCTGGGTTATTTCTTTCTCAGAAGACCCACGGGACACAGCCTCCACTGCCACAACCGAATCTTCACAAGGTTCCTTATGAATGTGTAATGTTTCCTGCCCATTTAAACATAGAGAAGCTTAAACGGTGTAATATGGAAGTTAAGGTACTAAAGTCAACTGCGCAAAAGCCAGCAAGATAGCCAAAAACATGATGTTAGACTTCCTCCCACGTTGACGAATAACATGTTTAAATGAAGGAGACCCAATTGTCACCTTTGTCCTCAATTGTGTCTTAGGTGTAAGAGTGAGGAATCCTCTGATTACTATGGCATTATCCTTTATTGCACTTAAATGCATAGCATACAAATGCTATTGATCCGCTTTAGGGGCTTCCAATGCAACAAGAAAGCAAAGTTTTGCGGAATTGTGCAATTTTTCAAATTTTTTGGAGAATTGGGCAATGCAAGGGTTTTTTAGGATAAGTTCAATAATGTTAATTCTTTATTGGACAGAATATGTTTCTTGCTTGATTTTGGGCTTCAGTTTGTCCACCATTTAAGGGGATTCCTACATTTTTAATTTCTAGAAGTTGGAAGGCGGTCTGTGATTTTTAGCTAGAAGCTTGCTGGGTCCTTTTATTCTTCCTTTGGTGGACTAGTTGTCCCCTCCCTCTCGTACTGATTGAAAACGGGAAAAGAAAAAAGATGAATAAAAACCGACAATACAGCACCAGGAACATGAATGATGAATTTAAAAGCGAAGGGTTTAGGTTATTGTTGAAACCTACCGGAAGCCAAAAAGTAACAATAGTCACCATCAATGCAAAAAGTGATATACATAGGCAAGGCAAGAAGTATGGAAACCTGCAGTACAAGTTTGTATGTTGTGACATAAATACACTTTCAGGAATTCCAGGAGATTCAAAATGAGAGGTGAATACATGAATATAGCAGATTGAGCAAAAGATTAAGGTTACCTCCCGAATACAGAATCTTTGGAAAATATAGCTGGATATTTCTCTGCAGGCTAAATTCAATCCAAAAAATATTAAGGTCTTAAAACACGAGAGAGTTACAAAAACAAAAAAAGGCAAACAAGATACTACCTCACAGACTAGGGATAAATACAAACTAGCTGGAGAAAGAAACCCGCTTTCAGAGATTCAAAGGAATAGCCTTTAAGTAAGATGAAATGAACAAAAGCAGGAAAAGACACGAAATAAATAGGGAAAGAAACCTTCACGTATCGGAAGCTAAGAGTCAAATACAATTACAAAACTGATTTGCTGCTACCGTTTGCTAAGATAATGTAATAACAGAGCTACAGCATCTTTGATGAATGACACCTAGTAGTTACGTACGGATACAGGCACATTCACAAATAATTTTTATTGTAGTCAAGCAAAGGATACACAAACCAAACAAACACAACGTCAATCCAAATTCCACACCTCTGTAAGTTGACAAGTAAAAAAGATCTAGGACATCAAAATCAATTTTCTTGGATACCAGACACGCAAGTCTGAAACATTCAACTTTGATGAGGGAATGAAGAAAAGCGAGCCTTAGAGCATCCGTAATGGCCCAACCAAAATTGGATAGCCAAAAGTTGCCACATTAGCTTTTGGTTGTCCATTTAAGGGATTGCTAAAGTTAGCAATGTCAAGTCCCACATTGGTTATTTTGTGCCCATAAAAAAAATGAGTTGGCAAAATTTCAAATCTAACGGTCAGTTTTTTTCTTCTCAATCTAATGGTCTACATTGAATGACATTCTAGTAAAATAAGTGAAAGTGGACAACATTTGTTAAAATCCATAAAGTGATCAACATTTGTTAAATGCACAACCACTTACCAAAATGGAGAGTGAGTTTCACCTACCAATAAAAACATTTCCTTTATGGGGAGTGAGTTTCACTTACCAATGATGGTTGTACTTGATTGAGAAGAAATGGGGTCCAATAAATTTGGTTATTCGCAAAAGGTTGCTAATTTTGATTATCCAATGGCCAAAATTTGATGAGTTGCTAAGAGGTTGCTAAGTTTGGTTATTCCAATGTGAGCTACTTATCGAGCAAATGGTTTTGATTATTCCACTACGGATGCTCTATCTAATCTCCAAAAACGGACTCCGACATTGCTGAGATTATCAACCAAGGTGAGCGAAAATTGCTAAGGCCGAGAAATAGAGTTACTCCATAAGCCGCATAAAAAATCTTCCAAAACTTAATGGGAATTCATAGAATTCCTATTAAATTATTGGATTTCTTCATCAAAGGGCGATAACTCTGCTTAGTCTTCTATAACTCAATAACGAGAACGCAAATGCAGCTCCCTAGTCTACAAAATTGAGTGGCCAACGCGGCCCACGCCAACCGTGTGAATTTTTTTTGTCATGATGGAATGTCAACCGAGGGAAGAGTTGGAGCATGGGGTTTGCCCGCTACGAATCAGGATGAGGAATCCCTTATCATTTCGTAGTTGCTTATAGGTATTATGCAGCTATTTGAAGCGAACTACCATGCAGTACTGATATAAACAGAGGTCCTTGAACAATAAAGCTGGTAGGGGCATTCTATAGTGTAGTAAAGCCAATAGTTTCATTAAAAAATTTGGAAGACAGACCCTTGAGAACTCAATCTATAAGCTTACTTTTGCGGATGCGGTTTTCTATTGAAGGAGGAAAAGGAATGCAGGTGCTTTTTCTCAAAAGAAGAGGACAATGCCAATTTTTATCATGGCAAATGAGGACAGTAGTAAACTATTTATATTGGCAAATGAGGACAGTAATAAAGAGGACAGGTGCTTGTCACATCCCAAAATAACCCAAACCCAAATATATACCCAAGCAGGACCCTAATCAGAACAGTACATTTCTTTTCTTTTATACTGAGGTGAAACTATCCCGATAAGACTTTTTTCCTATGCTTAGCATGCTCAAAAAAAAAAAAAAAAAAGATTTTGGTCTATAGGTTCTGTTTTATAAGATTAAAAACTCGGATTTGTACCTTCTATTTGACGTTAAACTATGATTTTTATGATATCCCCAAGACCTACTCACATTTTTCTACTTCTTTTTTCTGTCGCTTTTCTTGGTTTTTGGATCACTGGGCTTCATCTTTTAAATAAAGTTTAGGACATCCACCATGATCCCCTTCGTAGAAACCAAAGCACAATGAAGTACCTGAGCAAGAAAGCCTCCCAAAGCTGGGCCAATAATCAATCCGATAGCCCATGATGTACTAACCTGACAACAATAAAACATTCGGAATTTCTTTAAATCAGGAAGAAGCAGGCCACTTCAGGCATCAACAAATTATACGAATTCCAAGTACTAAGGACATAAAACTTACTGATGATATTCCTAAAGCTTGATATTCCTTGCGGAAAATTTCAGACGCATATGCCTAATCACCGGAAAAGTAAAACAACATATAAAAAAAGCAACTTTTAACAAATGCAGCATTTGAGACCTTTGAAACCTAAGAAGCACGAACACTTAAAGAAGGTGATATGTTCATGTCCGACATGGGTCGGACAATGACACTACTCGAACACATGACGATTCTCTTTTAGGTGTCCATAATTGTGAACCAACAATCTTCATTTGGACATGTCTTCGACACTCTTTTTTGCAATGTGTCCAACCCTTTCTTTGGTGTCTATGACGAAGAAATTATAGGTGATCAAAGTAGGAATTTGACATATCTAACATGTTTGAGACGCTAACTTGTGATCTAAAAAATAAAAAAAAAATCAGAATTTGACATATCTGTAGGATATTCAAAGTAGGAAAATAATAATTGTTTCAACAAATCATATTTAAATTCACTTAAATTTGTCGGAAAATATTTTTGGGTATCTTGAGCATTCTTATGTCGTGCCCATGCCGCATCTTAAGAATTTCCAGAGTCTCGTGTCAATCTAAATTCTTCATAACTTATTCTATCTTTTTTACTATTTACTTAGTGACATAAACTTATGATAATACTTATCTACGCGCGCGCGCGCACACACGACAATGCATTATGATATATAGTGCATAATGTATCCCCGACACGTTTATGTCCTTCCTTTTAGAGAAAATAATGTCTCTGTGTGTTCGTGTTGTTTCGTACATGTGTTCGTGTCTGGTGTGTGTCTTAGTTTAACCCGTAACATTCCATATTACTTTCAAGTGTGTAAGAGAGGAATCAAATAGAATTGATAACGGATACCTTCACTGGCACAAGTAAACCATTCAGACTTCCAAGAAGAAATCTTGTAGAGATGGCCATCCAATAGTTTACACTAAGACCAAAGAGTGTGTTGAAAATAACCCTAAAACGAAGCAAGGATCAAAATGTACTCAGAAAAAGTAGATAGTAGAGAAGTTCTGATATTTAATGGACAAAAGAATAGTAACATAATTCAGGAAAACCCGGTTACTAACACTGCTGAAGTGCCTATGATTATGACTGGCTTGCGACCATATCGATCAGCTACCAATCCCCACAAAACAGATGTTAGAGCTCTTCCAAGCATAAATGAGGAGCCTTCATGGAATTAGCATATTATCAGGACAATCTTAGACAATTAGACTGAGCCAATACAATCATTAATTGATGCATCTTCACTAAATCAGCTCACCCACATAACCTGCATAGTAACCAATTTCTTCTTCTGTTTCTGCAACCTTGAAGTCCCTTATCTGCAAGAGAATCAAAGTTCATATGCTGACCCACACACAGGTATGGATTGAAATGAGATCAAAGAAGCAACCCTTCGTCCTTTAATTTATATTGTTCACGCATCTTTTTGCAATCTTTTTAATCAACAGATATACTTTGAAGCTTCAAACCAGATGAGATAAGCTTTAAAAGAAATTCTCATGATTCACTCGGTGACACAGGACTTCATTTAAGCTCAGGGAGCTAGCTGACTGGAAATTTCAGAAGTTATTTTCAACTTAGATGGAGAGCTATTTTGGAGCTATTTCAAAGTCTTCCTACCTCCTTCCATGTCACCTTTCTCATTAAACGACTTCAAAAGCTCAAAGTAATTGAATGAACAAACAAAAATTTGAGAACAATCAGTCAAAAACAGATGTTGGTATAGTTATCGAAGAGTGGTAGAAGTTTCTAGCGACCATAATGACATGGAAAATATGTTTTCTTTCCTTCGTACTCTTCTTCTGACAGTATGTTGTACCACGCATCATGGATGATGAAAGACTAACATGAATAGGCATGTCCGTGACTCTGTGCAAAAAGACAGTGGTTCCCAAGATAGTGGTTTGTGTTTTCATTTTTTAACTCTTTTGATTAAAAAAGGCATATAAAAGATTCCTGTTTGTATTTGATGTTATCAGTCAACCAGGCCAAACAATGTTCTTGCACCTAAGAAGGAGAAACAATATCCCAGGTAGGGAATTAAGAACTTCTGAAACCATAAAATTGCCTTTTGCAGATAACATGGAAAGTAAAGCAAGATGGAAATATAAACTGTGGCAAGCATAGTAACATTGATCTGGAATATAGAGTAATTTAGAAACAATAATATATGCCCACTTTCGGTTCATCTTTACACGTATGTGGACAGATATAATACAAGCTGATTATATGATTATATATGAATTGTTAAAACAGATACTATTCCTATATCATCTTCAATAGCATTCATCTACGTATGCTCACCATAAAATAAAGGAACGGAAAGAGAGACGATATTGGCAGCGCTGAAAAAGTAATAACAAAACAAATATGTTAGGGCTTGGACGTAAATGATTAACAAAACGACATGACTAAGCCATTGATAAACATTGCACAGAAAATAAGTATAGGACATATACCATATTCCAGTTTTTTGTTTTGGAGTATAACACATGACCGCTACATATAAGCAGGTATGAAAATCACTATTCCACTTTGTAATGATTTTCTAGTATTGGGTAGGGGTAGTCACTTTGCATTTAAGTGAGATTTTTTCTCCCTCGTCTATCTGTTTTCTTTGCTTTCCTTCTCGCCTATTCTTGTAAAGTGTTTCTAACTTTGTGCACTCTCGCTCATTCGTCAATCAAACCTGTCAAAATGGTAGTACACTAGTACTGCTATATTGGTATCTAACTTCTGCTTTCCCTTTCATGGTAAAGTGGATCAAACTCAGCCTCGGAAACAAATGGAAACTCTTGTTTGGCACTCACTGAAGATTTTTAAGGGAAGGAAGCTGATGTTGTTTTAAGTTAGTCCATGTCTACTTCTTTAGGTCTCAAGTCTCTAGACAAGAGCTGGTTACCATGATCTTCACTAGTTCATACAGGAGCATAGTCATTCCATTCTTCTTCTTTTTTTCTTTTTTTTTCATGATGTTCAATCATCAATTATCGGATACATGGCAAGAAAGAAGAAAGCAAAGCGACCACTATATCCCATATAGGAAGAGTTGTTCACAAGTTTTACACAACACATTTCTGAATATGTGGATCATTAAAGAGTTTAACCACTTTCTTTTAAGCTGCCCGTTTTGTAATGTTAACACATCTCAGCTCATTAGTACCAGAAATTATCCGAAGTTATGACTTGTCAGTTGTCACAAAATGCACAACTTTTTAATTCAAGTACTCAACAAGTATACAAGACAAAGACCAAGGACAAGCTTGTGTTCGGTGTTCCGTTCATTTTAAATGGATTCCAAGCACAATTTCATGACAGTTTCATCGAAATCCATTACCACGAACAGCACCTTTTCAGACTAGTTGAAGAATGAATTCCACAATGTTCACTTCTTATCTGAAGATTTTTAAGTATCCTTGAACTCAACAAAATTAGGAATTTTTAGTGCTAGTTCTCAACTCCTAAAATCCCATAATTCAAGATTCAATATGAGACATTGCAATGGCGTGAATTCAGGACATTCAACAAAATTTACCTGTGCAGAGCACCACAATCCATACCAAGACGAGTTCCTTGATGGGTATACCACGCTGCTTCTCTTTAAGCTCATCCACTTTACATCCCGGGCAGTTTTTGTAGAAACGTTTCTTGAGCAGGCTCTGCTTGTTTTCCTCTCCCATTTTGAATCAATACCCAAATGCAGTTCAAAGGCAATGCTTCTTTTTTTTCTTTTTCTTTTTTGAGAAGTACAATGCTTCTTTTTTCCCTATACAGAAGAAGAAGAAGAACATAATAGGACAATATAGTGTTAGAGATATAGTAGTAGTCAAGCATATTGCATCTGAAAATGAGAAATTCAGAACAGAAAACAGGAACAATAATACTATGCATATAGCAAAAAGAAACCTTCAAATGTTGTGCTCCAACATCAACGTAATCGAGCTGGTACACTGTACACAGTAGTCCACATAAAAACACACATATATATACAAAGAGACTTAACACAGATATCTCATGTTCTTTTATAAATCAAGTGTCCGACAACCTTACAGGCACTTCGACTAGTCATGGGACCAACTTATTGCTCACTTGCGAAGATCCCAATTAAAGTCAGAGCAAAATCTGTACGAATTGATTCCAAAGAAATTGATAGCAACCGAAAGATTTTAAACGTAAGATCTTAGAAACAGAGGAAGCAAACCCGAGGTCTATGTCATGATTAGGCTCAACTCCCTATGTCATAATTAGGCCCAACTCTGTTGCATCGTTGCTCATCTAAGTGAGACACTAACAGCTAGATTCCGTAAGAGAGAGAAGGCAAAAAGGAGTGCAAAGTAGTAAATAATTTTGTTCATCGTACCTCCCTGTGATTGATGAAAATTGTGTAGGGTTCACGAAATCAATACACTTTTCGATAATAAAGAGTTAATTTGTGATGGATCCCACACAATTTCAACTAATCACGAGAAGAGCAATGTTCACTCTCTTTAAAACTTTATACTAAAATATGGTGAACAAAATTAAATCTAAGTCAAATCCACAAGAGTTTGGACAAAGTAAATTAACCAATGAATACAATAGACCAAACCAATCCCTTATTTTAAGATGGGTAAAGTATAGATTACCATGGCATTTGGCACATCACCTCCCTCACATTTGTAAATGACCAATTCGGTTTCCGATTAAAAGTGCTAAGCTAACACCGTTAACATGAGATGTTAAAATGACTGTGATACCCTCTATCTTCTTTTTTTCTACATTTCTAGCTTGAAAACTGTCATTTTGTTATGTTTCCAACTAAAACACAACTAACCCCTATTATATTTTTTCTTATACTGAAAAACGCTTAAAATGAACAATAACACAGCTTAATTAATGTAAAAGATAACAAAAGCAGCTCCACTAACAAAAACAACTCACAAAAGGAGTAGATTTAACAAAACAAAAACAAAAATTCACCCGCAAACCACCGTCATCCCCATCCATTGCAACTCCCTCATTAGAAGCCCGGCCCCATACTAAAAGTCCTTAATTTGCATTTTGGATTCTAGACTTGTGGATTGGTTTTAGTTTCCATGAGCAGAATTTTAGGGTTACAGAGCTGCCGAAACATGTACTACACATACTCATGGATAATGAACAACAGTAATTGAATTCGGGAACAAATTTTGGGAGAAAGAAACTGCGTTTCTGGTCTAACTAAGAAAGGTTTTCTGGGTGTAGTGTAGATATAGCCATATGCATTTTGCCTTTGAATGGTGGTGGTGGTGGATCCATGAAGAAACCCAAATTCGATGCACAAAACACACGGAGAGAGAGAGAGAGAGAGAGAGAGAGATCTGACTCAAGCCCAAAGACCACAAATCCATGATGAAGCACAAATTGGCTGCATAACTGTGTTTGAATTGTTGGATTAGGCACAAGTAGGGCTTCAATTTTAGGCTAGGTTTATCCGGATCTTATGTGAGGATTTTCCCATGAGTGTCTTGTGAAATTTTTGTTGTGGGCTCGACAAACACACCAACACACTTACTTACCAAAAAAAAAAAAACACACACACACACCAACACACCAGTAAGAAGATCTAATGGTCCACAACAATCATGAGGGACAACGGCGCTGTTTTAGACAATAAAAAAATATTCATCTCGATGAAAAAAATCAAACAAGTAAAAAATTATGTTTGAAACACAATTTTTTTTGAATAAGAACAATTATAAATCAAAAGTACCAATTTTTTTGAGTGTTTTTGTCCTTATAAAAAAAATTGAGTTTACATCGTGATTCTTTACATTTTTTATTCCTCATCAAGACGACGATCCAATAATCCACAAACAGGGGCGGAGTCAGGAATTTTGGTTAGTGGGGTCAAAAATTAGATTCATATGCAATATATTTTTTCTACGCATAAGTCCAAAAATAACTAAATTAAATGGTTAATTATAAGATCGATATGCACAAATAATTCATTTTTGCCTCATAATTGGCCTCAAAAGACTTGTTATATTTGAAAAATAATACATGATAGTCTAATTTCTACCACTATTAACTCTCGAAAAGAAGAGAATGTTTAGAATTTCTATGCACTTAAAACAAGGTGAGGGGCAATTTAGAGATTTTTTGTGCGGTCAAAATAGATAAATTATATCTATTCCTATAAAAATTTGGGGTCAAATTAGTAAAAATTATACCTATCCTTACAAAAATTTGGCAGCCAATGGGGTCGGCCGCCCTCCCTAGTACCCATGTGCCTCCGCCCCTGTCCACAAACATTCTACATGACCTCAGGTTTTGATAATGTCAAGATGGTAACAGAGAAGAAGAACACTGAAGAAGAAACGGAGATTTACTCCGTTATATTTTTATTGTCTAAAACGGCGCCGTTTTGCTCTAGAAATAAAGAAGGTTGTTGTGGATCATTAGATTTCCTCACTAGTGTGTTGTCAAGCCTACAACAAAGCCTCACAAGATCCTCATAGAGGATCCGGATCCAGTTTGAAAGTGGTGGCGCGAGTTGTGTTAGTATTGTTCTGGATAAGAGGAAAGGGTAATGTTGTCTTCTAACAAAGAGGTACAACTACACCTTCCGTCAATTTGGAAGGAAAATATAATTGTAGCACTTTAATCCGAAACTATGAAGAAGTGAATTGGTCATTTTCAAATGTGAGGATGTTGATGTGCCAAAAGCCTGGACCACATGGTGGTACTGGATACTTTGCCCTTTTAAGATTTAGGGGGTGTTTCCGATAGTGAAAAATTTGTAGATTTTTATTTGTGGTTGAGAAGTTAATTAGGTGTTTCTAGTAGTGAATTAGTTGTTTATGGGTTTGTGAGTAAAATTACAGTAGCAAAAAAAAAAACTTCGGTTGACAATTTTTTTGTTAGAAGAAAAGAGATGCTAAAATGTTCAAACTTTTTTGTTAGTGAAAACGAGATGGTGAAATGCATTAAGTTTTTAGTGTTTTTTGTTAATAGAAACGGGGCCTTACTCCCCCTGTCCCTAACTAAATGTCCAGTGGCTTGCAACTAAATGTTTGATCCGCAACCTTAGTCCTGTAAAAACATGCATTTTCTTTTGTTTAAAAATTCAATTTTTTTCCCAGCTTAAAATAACTCAGTGATATCTATTAATTTTGTAAAAAAAATTTAAATTTTTAACAAAAAATACATCTTTTTAAAAGTCGCCATGATTTGCAGTCTGAACATACCTGTACATTTATTCATGCGAAGTTGAAGTCCATTAATTCACAAAAAACGGCAACGGATGCTGGTCCACCCCTAGGTCTGCGCGCGCATCTATGGTCCCATATCGATCAGAGTGTACATTTTTGTTAGTAACACAAAAGTTAACTTTGTCTACCTGTAAAGATCTTTCCCACGTGTTGTTCCTCTAGGGAGCTTTTTGAGGTTTTCAGTGGAGTAACCTTTTCTGTATTGTTTTTTTTTTTTTTTTTTTTGCTTTTATTAGATTTGCGTCAAATTTTTTTAGATTATTAATTCGTCTCGACGAGAGGATGTAAAAAGTAATTGTTTTTACTTTTACCCAAGTATTTTTGAAAATATCTTAGATAAAATTCAAAAAACGATAGTTTGATTCAAAATAAACCAACGCAAAAAAAATTGAATAAAGACAAAAAAAAAGTCAGAAAGCACAAAATGCTCCTTAGAGGAACATCTCAGTCTCATTTTAGTGCCATGAATCCCTCAGTTTCTATGGGTCGACCGTTAGGGAACCCGTCTATGGCCACTGACCGGCTTTACTAGTAGGGCCTTGCTAGTGGACGGTGGGTTTATGACTTTAATTTGAATAAAATTCATTGGTATAGGGTTGAGTAAAGAAGTCGGGTGAATTTTTGAAGAATTTTACTCAAATTTTGAGTTGAGTAAATAAACAAAAAATGGTTAGAAATGCTCTTAAGAGATTATTTCAAAACTTTTATCTCAATACGATATCAATGAGTACTTAATTAAAAAAAATTATTCTTAGATCTTAAAGTAGTTTGAGCGGATTAAAATTTTCAAATCTTATATTGAGTTGAATTTTGTATGGTCTCTTAAGAAATTGATTATGTCCAACGTGTGATCTTTTTCATCACGACGCAATGCATTATTTGTGTGGTGGTCAAAAAACATTACTCTCGGCGATCGGCTAATGTGATTGCCAATCAGTGTGTGGACGTGATTATTGAGCATACCCAACGCCTCAATTGGCAAAGGCGTGCCAGGCTGCTTTGGAGTTTGCAGGGACATTGAGAATGGATGTGTTCATGGTCAAGGGGACGCACATCAGCTCTTCAAGATTTTGAGCAATGAAATGGTATGAGTGGTGGATGTGGAAGTTGAAATTGTTTTTTTTTTTTTTTATCGGCAATTTTTTTTTATTAATTCCCGAACCAAAGTTACAAAAATTAACAGGAAATGGGAGAAAGACATTGCTTACGTCCAAACCTCGCCTTCAAATATAAGGTTGAAAAACTCGAAACGTAGGGCTAAGTCATCGGTAGCATAATAACCGGAAGTCCGGGATCGTTCCCACAGAGAATCTTGAATAGCTTAGCTCGGATTTGTAGGTTTTATGTATCGGATTGTGGCG
>JAOTQK010000020.1:16562524-16580049 GCA_025642025.1 Rhododendron ferrugineum
TGATATTCTTCTGATAATTTCAGGTGTTTATAAAATATTTGGGCGAAGTTAATTTATTGGGTGAATTAAAAAAATTTGAGTTTTGAACATCGGGTGTTTAATTGATATTCTTCTGATAATTTCAGGTGTTTATAAAATATTTGGGCGAAGTTAATTTATTGGGTGAATTAAAAAAATTTCAACTTAATTTTTATTGATGGGTTAGACTTTTTGTGCTTCATTGATTGATCTGGGCATTTTAGGCGCATAGGTGTTTCGGGCTTTGTCCCTTAGGTGTCCTTGGGCTTTGGTCCCAACTGGCTGTATTTCTAACTTCTTGTTGGAATCCCTTTCCCCTCTTCCCATTAATAAAATTGTTTATTTTGCCGATAAAAAAATTTCTTTTACTGTTAAAAAAAATTCCAACTTAAATGTCTATTGGGTAAGTAATTAACTAAATATATACCTGCTCAGAAGCTCCTTTTCTCTTTATGCAATTGTCATTCACCAGCTATTCAAAAGTAGATTGACAAATTCATTAGTTTCTCAAAAAAATTAAAAACAAAATTCAATAGTTTGGGGACCATGTTTGGTTGTAATAAATTAACCTAGTTATCATTAGTCCCTTTTGATTCTTTTTAGTGGCATTAGACAGGGGTTAAAGTCTGCAAAGCTGGTTGCATTGTGGTCATATCAGTTCCTTTGCAGAAAAGATGAGATATTCTATAGTATGTTAAAATTTTATTTTACCAAACACAGTACATGCTTTTGAGGAGGTTATAATGGATCCAATAAAGCTTACCTGACCAGGGTCTTCAGGGAATAAACAATTCTTCTCCCCTTGAATCTAAAAATAATTAATAATTATCATTAGTCAATCAAGGCCGCATGATTAACAACTAAAAAATTATTGATAATATTAAATATCTCTCTCTCTCTCTCTCTCTCTCTCTCTCTCTCTCTCTTTCTCTCTCTCTCTACATAACTTCTGGAATCTAAGTTTTTAAATGGCAAAGATTTTAGAGTCAGTCACTTGACTCGCCACCCCTTAATTTAGAGGACTTGGACGAATGAGCTAGGTATATTGACACATGACCTAACACATGACAAACGAGTTAGGAATGAAAACTTTACAAGCTTCATAAATATGTGTGAGAGCTAGCTAGTTTTAATGAACTGAATCGATCTAGAGAAGTTTGAATATATGGCTAGAGAGTGGATTTCAAGAGCTAGAAAACGTGTTTGAGCCTTTTCTAGAAGGAAAATTATGAAGGAACTTTATGCTAATTAATTTGACGGAATTTTTTTTTTTTAACAATATTGTGTTTGCTAAATTTTCTTAATCTTTTTTTTGATTTGCAAAAAGATCTTTATTAACCTTAGAAAATGAATTACGAAGATTAAACAGCCGGGGCAAGGATATTTTGTTGCTCACTATTTTCTATTTTTGTGCGAATTTTCAAGTCAGAATATATGTGAAATATTACGATGGATATATGATTTAATTGTTTGATTGGTTTTGATCGAGTAAAATCGGTGGAAGTTTGGTGGGTTTCTTAAATGCTAGACACCAAATATAATTGTTGAGGGTATTTTCGTCCAACAATTAAAAAGCCTAATCTTTTCAAAATGCATATAATGACTTAATTTTAATCTTAGGTTCCCCATGGCACATACTTTAACAAGATCAATGGTTGTAATTACGGGAATTACTTACAGAATGTTGTGGCCTCGTGTTTCCTGGTCCATTGCCCAAGTACGGTAAGCTGAGGGCCTGCGTTCATTGTGGGGATAAGATAATAAAAAGACGTGGAGTAGTACTTTTTACAACTTCAATAATTAAAAGGATGCTGTAACACCCGGGGGCGCGAGGCTATAAAAGTGGGGAGATTGTAACACCCTGTCTCATATCGAAAGTTTACATGGATGATCTTGGGTATATAACAAATTAATCATGTGAATTACTACTAGTACTTTGAGCTTATGCATTTTAGGCCATGTGCTATGACTTGTGAATCAAAATCAATATGTAATGGGCCAGTGATTTGCTTGGGCGTTACAAATGGTAACTGAATTCTCTACTATGTACCATAACTTGTTTAATGCAAGCCATAACTTCTTCTTTTTCAAATTTTTTTAGTTCGATGGTCAGGGCTATCAAGGCTAGCCTACGCGCACTTTGACTATTCCTCTTTTCGGTCCAGTCAAAGATAGGTCATTCATGTCAAGACTATGGAATTCACAAAAAAAATTATTCTTATGGCCTCTGACAGTCGAAAAAAAAAACTTGTTTGTTGCATGGTTGGTTGTTAGTCAAATCAAAAGAAGAGGGTATAAGAGTAAAATATCACCTCAACTTGACTCTGAAGGAATCTAATATACCCAATAGCTTCTAGCAAGACGGAAGCTGTGTCAGTCTGCAAGAGGGAAACAAAAAAAAACATGTGTACTTTAAACTAGCAAATTTCAGTGAAAGAAATACAGTACTATAAGGGCACCCCTACTTCAATATAGATATTGAATTAATAAAATTTTGAATAAGAATTCATGACTTAAAAGTTTGGATTACAACATTTTGGTCATTAATTTGGAACTCGATCATCAAGTTATGAGTTTGTATCTTGATCATATTATTAATTTTTAAACACATGTTTTGAATATCTATGCAAATGTTTTAAAGGTCATACAAAATGTTACAAACTCAAAAGTGATTCAAAAGGGGTGCGTACCATACACACCTGAAAATATGTGTAGTATAGCATTTCGTGATTTTCTCTACACAATTTTCAAATCCTGATCAACATTAGTTTTCAATTGAAAAGAAAAACACTAATTAGTTTTCAATTGCATTTCACCAAAATTTGTTTTGAAAAAGATATAGTAACTCGTTGCGGCCATTTCCTATATATTATTGAACATAGATGATTTCAAGAATTTAAAATCATATATATATATATATATCATGTAAATTTGTAGTGTACCAAAAAAGTGGACCTCTTTCTAAAAATGGAGAATAGATGGGGTAATTTCAACCATTAATTCAATCAAACAAGTTTCTCTATCTTTAGGAGTAAATAGTACTTTTTACTTCTCTAAAGTTTCATGTTTGAAACCCTAGAAAGTGACAAGGAGAATAAAGGGCAAAAAAAAACTTTCATCTTTCGGATAAAGAGAACTTCTCTCGATGGGTGTCCTTGTAAAATGAGCTATGGAATAATCAACATCTTCCAATGTGATAATTTCTTAAGTGGTCGTTCATGCACGCATGATAAAATCCACCACGAGCTCATTTGATGATTCAAGTCATTATTATTATTATTTTTTTTTATCAGGATTCAAGTCATTTATTTGATTGGCCTCGATTTGTTTATCATTTGTTTAGAAAGTTAGATAGATCAAACTTTAGTATCCGTCTGTACAAAAAGTACTTTTCAAAAGAAAAAATGGACCGTCAAACTTCGTTGTTCATTTTTCTTCGACCAAATATGATTTGACCTAATTTTGTGTATGGATGAATAGACACATCGAGGCTTACAAAAGAAACGGATCAAATTGTTGAATAGAATCGTAGCAGGTTTCGTTCTGTGTAACATGAGGAACCACATAGGTGAGGTATCATCACACGAGAGGATCTCGATTCAAAAGATCTCGACACGAGAGTTCTTAATTAATTGTGATGGCCGGTTAGAGACTTTAGAGCGAGCATTCATACCTTCCCAAATGGCGAAACAAGCTGGTGAAGGGCGGTTATTCTGTCTCCTAATTTCTCCTTCCTAACCTGCTTAACAAATCAAGAGAGAAGAAAACAATAATATGAGTACTTGCAATAATTGTCTCACCTTTACCATGCCAGATTCTTCTTTTGTGGTTGAGATGAAGATAGCTCAAGAATCATCTTCCACAAAGAAATGGACAATCAAGAGAGACAAGTATAGAAATCCAAAATGAGAGAGAGAGAGAGAGAGAGAGAGAGAGAGAGAGAGAGAATATTACCTTGAAAGATTGCGTTGATGAAGGTTGAACCCTAGCTTTCTTAAGTGCCCCACCAGTTGCGGTGCTGTTGCACTAAAAGGAGTAGAAAGGAAAATATTACTTAGAATTTTCTTCTTTTTTTTTGACCAAATTATAGTATATGGTGCTAAATTGAGTCTAGAATTAAAATCCACTTTTACAAAACAATTTTGAAGGATAATCTTCGAAAAAATGATAAGGATGAAATGTCCTCTTTTTTTTTTTTGTCGCACTTTATACATCAGGCAAGGTTAGGTGAAAGTTAGTGAGTAAGTTCACTATGAGTTCAGAGTCTATCTATAGTCCTGAACCTATAAGGGAGGACCTTGTGTTACCATTGGGCTACAAGCCTGTTGGTGAAATGGTCTTTAAAAGTATAAATTTCAAAACTTCATCTATGAATTCTACTAGGATAAATTACCAAATGTGTTATCCGGTATTTTACTGTATTGTCACAATTACAGAAAATGTTACTCCTTCCGTCCCAATTTAAATGTCACCTATGGTCAGATATATGCTTGAATGTAATTTTTTTGATTCGCGTGGTTTTCTTTTTGTTTCATAGACAGAAATAATCTTGTTCTTTGTGTTTGTTTTGTTTTTTGATGGAAAATCTTGTTCTCATGTACCTCCCAAAGTTTTAGTTCACCACAAAAAATTAAATAATTCTTGGGTGATAAAAAAAAAAAGTACTTCCGTGCAAAAAAGTTATTGGGATATTTACTCTGGTAAGAGGAAACTCATAACTTGTGCACGGAAATACTTCAATTTTTCAATCTCAAAATTACATGAATTTTCGTAGTGGATTAAAATTTTGGAACGCAGTCAAACAAAAACTCTCTCTCTCTCTCTCTCTCTCTCTCTCTCTCTCTCTCTCTCTCTCTCTCTCTCTCTCACACACACACACACACACACACATACCTCTGAGGAACGATCCGGTGGGAGATGCCTCCCATCAGCCTTGTTAGAAAAATCCAACATGTTACTGCTTAAACTTGTGACACAAGATTTTGGGGAGGAAGCAGCCATCATTTGAGACCAATTAGCAGGCTTTCCTCCCTCACAGTCTACCACAGCATTTCCATGGCCATAAACATAAGTACTGCTTGACGATGAATTCTCCTGCTTTACTTCTGCAGCTGCTCCGCCATTTGAAGCCTCCTGGTGCAGCACTAGTTGTTCTTCCCAATTCTCCATCTTTTTAGCTTGAATAATAGAGCTCAGACCAGGCTTATCCTCTTGATCACCAACCATTCCTCCCCTACAAAATCCATAATATATATCCATAGCTAAATTCCCATTTATTTATTAGACGAAAGAGAAAATTTATTCAAAACTCAATAAAGCGTACATCGAGAAAGAGAAGGAATCAAAATAAGCATCAACCCTGCAAGTATATGTCCTTAATTGGTTTTTTTTTTTTTTATCAGCAATATACGTCCCAACTGTTGACACCGATCTACTAGAAGATCATGCACAACAAATCAAACCTCGAAAGGGAGAGCAACATATTCAACAAGCGTGTTATATTTTAATTTGTTAACGAAAATAGACCGATAATATCTAGCTAGTTTTATTTAGGTAAAGGACATGAAGCTAACAAAAATTGAAAAAAAATTCAAGGTCGATCGATCTATATATGTAGTTCTTGTTTGGAAAAATGATTTGTGAACTCGAAAGCGTAAATAAGAAACCCAATTACATGTCCAGAAATCCTTTCAGGTTGTGTCGGATCTTAGTATTACGGAAGGGAAAATAGAGGAAATTAGCCAAGCGAAAAATTGATTTATTTTTCTTTTTCTTAAGTGTTTCCCTTTGTAAATTTGAGATCCTAACACAACCGTTGAGGGATGCATAACAAGAGCATCAATTTTCGTTTGGCTTATAAAACCCATCATAATTTAGGTGTATCTTTGGGTGCATGTAACTTTGTTTTTACTTTTCTCTTTTTCCTTCAGGGTTGTGGTGATCGAACTTTCTGGTTCTCTTTTCTTTTCTACTCGATGTACCATTTTCGAGTTTAATAAAATCTTTTCTTTTGCCGAGGAAAAAAACAAAAATTGAAAGAGAAGATATTAGACATGTAAATACAATTTCAAAAAAAAAAAAATCAAAAAAAAGACTAACGAAACCATTTGAGCCTAGGAAGTAAGTGTGTGTGTGTGAGAGAGAGAGAGAGAGTTACAAGAGAAGTTGACTCCATGACTCTGGAAGATCCTCATGGTTTTCTTGCCAAGCTGGTGGTGGCATATACTGAGGGAAGATAAATGAATTTTGAGGGAAGAGACAAGCTGAAGGTTGTTGGACCGACGGTGGTGTCGGAGGTGGCGGCTTCATGTTACTGATCATATTGAACCAGTTAGGGCTTCCGGACATCATTTGTTGCACCGGCGAGCTCTGCTGCAACACATGACCTCTATTCATCTCTCTCTCTCTCTCTCTCTCTCTCTCTCTCTCTCTCTCCTGGTTAATTATCACAAAAACCAAAAGCAAAATTTCCCCCCAAACAGGTAGCTCCTTGTCTCTCAATTCACTTTGTAGCTCTAGTACTCTCTCTGGCTTTCTCTTTTGCTTTTCTCCTCATCAGCTCCCAAACAGGTCTTTGTAGAAACTTTGGGAGGTCTTCCTACTTTGGATTAAGTAGTTGAGAGTGTGTGTGAAAGTGAGAGAGAGAGAGAGAGAGATGTGTGTGCGTGTTTGAATCATACGTGAGGTTTGAGATGTCTTTGTTTATTTGAAATGCTACGGTGTGTTCGCCTGTTCGGTATGCACCCTTTTGAATTGTCTTGAATTCATTACATCTTTTATATATAAATTAAAAAAAAAAAATTAAGACAAAAACACATATAACATACAAATGTAATGAATTGAAAGTTCATGGTATGAATTTATGGGCAAATGTCATCAATTTAAGATTAATCTTATGAATTTTTTTTTTCTTGCAAAATGTTATGATCTTTAAAGGTATTCTTTTTGTTTTTTCGGTTTGACAATCTGGAGTGTCTGGGGCAGTCTTTTTTTTTTATTTTATAGGCAAAAAAATTTATTAAGAAAAACTTGACAAAGGGTACATCAAGTCGGGAGAGGGGAGGAAAATCCAACCAAGAATTGAATGGAAAAAAAAAGGAAAATTTATAGAAATGGTCCTTCTAGTTTCACCCGAGTCTCATTTTCGTCTTTCAAGTATCAATTGCAACTCTTTTAACCTTCAAGTTTGGTTTTCGTACTAATTTGGTCCAATTGATAACGTTTGTCAGTCAAACTGGATGGGAAAAATCAAATTTAGGGCAGACGTCATCAATTGGACCAATTTGGAACGAACTGCAACATCCAAACTACCATCGATCTGATTTTTTTCGTCCAATTTGGCTGACAGAAGATATCAATTGGACCAATTTGGTACAAAAACCAAACTTGAAGGTCAAAAAAGTTGTAATTGATACTTGGAGGACGAAAATAAGACTCGAATGAAACTAGGAGAACCATTTATATAAATTTCCCAACAAAAAAACACCTATTAGGAAAGCCCAAAAAACATGCATTCAGTAGACCAAACCCGAAATACCTAAAAAGACAAAGCTCATACAAATATCAAACACCTATGAGCCTACCCAAGAAGCCCAAAACCTAACCCTAACCAACAACACAAGCAACTAACGCCGTCCCCCAAGAGCCGCCGTCCACCACCACCTAACGACCACCACATCCCCGAGCATTCTACCGGCCACCTCCAGAAACATGCAAGGAAACTCGAAATCCCTGATCAAATTGAAGCCAAACACTTGATATGATAATCATTGGCGGCCCACGCCAACACCTCCACCGACGCCACCGGCCACTAGACTTCACAAACAAACCTCCAGACCTTTCAACCCGGAGGACTGATCAGAACACACTGGAAGCACGAAAAAAGCGTCAGAGCTAGAGACGCCAGAGATCACCCAGCAGCCACACACGGAGCCTCCAAACACGCCACCACCTGCCGCACGAAAACCACCTCGCCGTACGTTAAGCCAAACCGGTTACCGGCGTAACCGGCGGGAGACCGGCTACACAAATACTTCCTCCGTGGATGTCAATTTTTTATATTCGTGACAATTTCAATTCTTTATGTAATATGAATCTTTTTTGATAGTTCTCGATTAGTTTTATTATACAAAGTTTTCAAACTCATGAAAAATATTATAGATTGAAATATATAAGCGATGAAAAATGACACGAATTTCAAAAATTATCATCATTTTTGAGACGGAAGGAGTAGGACAAAAGAACAGAGAAAAGATCACGGCATAAGGGAAACGGAGACAAAAGAAAGTAGTAGATCGGTTAGGGAAAGGGGGAGAGAAGGAAAAGAGAACAGGGGGGAGAGAGAGAGAGAGAAAAGATCGGCAACCACCGCCCCACCGTAGACCCCACAAGCAGTCGGACCCCACAAGCAGTCGGACCCCACAAACGGTCGCCGAGATACGACTCTTCGTACCCCACAAAAGAAGGAGATAGAAACGGAGCAAAAAAGAGAAGGAGAAGGAGAGAGAGAGCGCTTTAAGTTCATCTCGACTAATATTCTCTCTAGTTTAGTTAAAGATATGTCATCCGCGGAACTAGAAAATTCATAAAAAAAAAATTATGTTCTTGCAGCCTCACCCAAAGAATCGTTACCTAGTCAATTATTTGGGAAGTAAATCCACCAACCAACCAGACTAAATTTTGTTCAAAGAGGTGCGTTCGGCGCACCGTCATAATTACCGGGTGGTGTATTGTAGCGTTTCCCCTGGTTTCATTTCCGTCTCGTCTTTCTTTATGAATTAGCTCCTCCTTTTTCTTCCTTTCTTCCTTTTTATGCTTTACTTTTTCTTCTTTGCTTTCCCTCTTTGCTTTTGCTTTTTGTTAAAGTGGGGACGAAAAAGTGATGGCAATCTATCTCAATAAATTGAAAAAGATTGATAAAACTAGACCAAGTATTAGATCCCACTAAAACAACGTTTGGTTGCACCATATTTCCACACTATCAAGCTTTTTGTTTTTATTATAACCATCTGTCTCAGGGACTTCGGTACAGCGCTGTACAGCAGTGCTACGCACATCCGAGCGGTCGGATCGTGTATCCAACGGCTCGGATCTCATTTCGACAACTAACAATCGAGAGTCATTCATTACCGAGATGAGATCCGAGCCGTCGGATGCACGATCCGACGGCTCGGATGTGCGCAGCACGATGCACCACTGTACAGTGTCATCCCCTAATTTCTGTCTCAGTTTACGCACACTTCGATTAATTTTCGAAAACCAATCCCTCCGTAAGTCCACTAATTAACAGAATCTCATTTAAAGTCAAAACAAGATCTATATGAATTGATTCCAAAAAAGTTAATCGAACATGAAAATTTTAAATCTGAGACTTTCGGAGGGAGTAAGCCCGTAAGCCTCAAACATTGACAAGGAGCCAACCCTTCAAGTTTCCACACTATCAAACCTGATAGGGTAGTTTCATAATTCGGTACAAGTACATCGATCATTGCGGGCCGGGTTCTACTACGAGGATTAAAGTGAAAACTTTACCAATCTAAAGTAGATCAGTGAAAGGTGTAAAAAGTTGGAGGTTAAAGTAAGCAATCACTTTCAAAGGTTAATTAGTCCACTGGCTCACCTAGATTTGAAGGACAATCACAGTACGAAAAGTTCTCTATGGGTGTTTTGGCCTAAAGAATCCATTTTAGGATTTTCATTTATTTTGAGTAAACTTTCGCATATGTTATCAAAATCTAAAAAAATTCGCTAAAGACGAAAATAATCTAGAGCAGAAATTTATTTAAAATTATTTTTTGTCTTTATTCGAATAAAATTTATGTTTGGGTTCATCATTCTTTACATTTTAAATTTCTCTCGTCGAGACAAATCAATAAATCACAAAAAATTGACACCAAAACTAATAAATAAGAAATTTTTTGAACAAGGACAATAAAATAATCTGCCTTAGTTATTAAAGCCGAAACGGACATGCACAACTTTTTAAATGACAAGAGAAGTCCGAAATGATCTCTACTTCATTCAGGAAGCATCAGCGAACAAAACCAATTAGTACACAGGAAAATTATGAAAAAATATACATAAAATAAATATCATAAAAATTGCAATTTAATGTCGAACTCAGAATAAATACTACGAGTCAATTAATAAAAATATATATTTAGGTCTGCATTTATGTGCATTTACTAGTACTTAGGTCTCCCTGTCTATCTTTCACTTAATTGTCCCAAAAATCTTTACTTAACATCACTGGGACGGTCATGGGCGAAGGCTGCGTGCTTGTAAACTTATTTGTCCAGAACTAATTTCGGTACTTTTTACTTTTCATAATTTCTTGTTTAGCTATTCATCGTTATTTCTAGGATTAATCATTTGTCTCGACAAATCAAAAAAGTGTAGTATTATGGACCAATGTTGAAAAAACATCATATAAAGACACTTTAGACAAATTTAAAAAGACAGTTCTTTGATACTTTTTTCATCTTTAGTAATTTTTTTTTTTGCTTTTGGTCTTATTTTTTTAGTTTTTAGATTCCTCTCATCGAGACAGATGATTAATCTGAAAAATGTAACGCAAATCCAACAAATATACAAAAAAGACGAACAAAACACACCAAAAGAATAGGAAAAAAAAACTTTACCAGAACTCACCCGAATTAAGTATACATTGTTATGGTGATTGGGTTTTCAAAGAATTTGACAGCAATAGACAACAAAGTTAACAGCGATAATTTACCAGCCAAGTAGTACTACAGGACCCACCTACAAAATAAAATAAAATTGAGCGCATGAAGACAAAGGGTCCGATCTCCTCTATTCCGAAAATTTATGTGCCTACGTGTCGATGAATTTTCCATCCGCTAGATTATGAGTTTTTTTTTTTATGTTTTAAATCTAACGGCCAAAAAACCCCTCGGCACAGAGGTACAGAAATTTTCGGCACAGTGGATCCTACCTCATGAAGAGACAATAAGCTCATATTTTGATGATGTCTATGGTGATCGTAGGATGACGTCAAAAATGGGGAGTTTAATGACTTAACATTAAACAATCATTTTTTAGGCATGTGCATAGCAAAGATTGTTGGAAAGTGTGTGGTGTATTCTCTGACAGTATAGAATTATAAGCAAATAATTAACTAATTAATCTTCTTTCAGAGGAACTAATTTAATTTAACTTTAAGCAAGATCATTAGATATGTGTGAGAAAATATTAACCTCGTGAGGGTACAGAAAGGTGACCGACACCCACAGATATCAAGGTTTGACAAAAAAAAAAAAAAATTTCCATTTCTAACCCTATTAATGACTATCCCAAGAAATTCTTCTCTTTAGGCATTGTTTACTAATCACAAAAAAAAAAAAACTATTGTGATTAGGTTATTTTGGTAACTTATTAGTGTAATCTGGGCAAATAAATTTGTGTTGTTCAAATCTTTTGTACCGAAAAATTCTATAATTCAGTTCCCGAAAAATTTTAGTTGCAGGATTGTACAAAAATATCTCTATAGAGAACAAAGGTACATACACTTTCATTATTTATTAGTGGGATCTATTTAAAATTCTGACAAAGCCCACACGATTAACAGACAAAATGTTAGTGCTATTCATCGCGCACGATTTTTTGCCCTTTTAACTCTTCCTTGAAAGAAGTGGGAGGGAATGTTGTAATGGACATGAGGACATCCTAGTTTGGTTACAGAGCATAGTTCAATCCAAATTTCTTTACTCTTTATTTATTTTTTTTGTTAAAAATATTACGATGTTATGAATTTATATGACAAAACCCATTAATCGATACAAGTGGTAATAACAAATCGATTAAAAATGCATACCAAATACACCCCAAATAATACGTATAAATGCATATATATGTAATGTATATAGATACAGACACTTATATTGTCACACTTTCCATGAATTAGTAGAGTCATTCTCCTAACATGCTAAAGGGTTAGTTCAACCAGCTGCCACCCTCGTACACTTTCAAATGAAAGGTCAGGGGATTAATTCTTGTCAAAAAATTAGGAGTAATTAATTATGGACTAAGAGAGAAATTTATTCACGGCTCCACGCAATCTCAGCCGTCCAAAAACATTTTCGACAATCCAGGTTGAAAATAATATCTATTAACGTTAATAGATTGTTTTCAATCTGGATCGTCCAAGACACTTTTAGATGGCCGAGATTGGGCGCCCGTAAAACTTATTCACGGCTCCTCCGTGATTAAGTTTTTCTCACGGACTAATGTTTAGTTAATTTTATTCTGCTTGTAATAAATAAATAAAATAGTAGTATGATTACACACCTCGTTAATTAGTTTATGAATTTCCCCATAACAAAACATTCCCTTTTAAAAACTGAAACAAGAAGACAAAGAAACCCAGAAATCCCGAGCCTGAAATTGGACTGTTCATAGGGACTTGGGATCTTATTCTTTTCGGGCGAGAGATCTGTCTGAGCCAGTTTTCAAAGGGCAGTGTGGGAATGGCCGGATGAATGTCTGTGTGGACCGTACTGCCAAATCTTTGTCGGAGGCTCGCTGTCTTTTTCTCGTGAAAATCAATCCCCTCCTCCACACTACTTTATTCTTCAATACTTTATTTTATATTTCTATTCTCTTTTCTCTTTTCCCCATCTCATTCCAAGAAACCAACTCCTCCCCCTTGTCCTCACCCGTCGGTTCATATTCCTCCTCTTTTTTATAATCGGATGTCCGGGGACTGTTTCCTCACGTGCATTTTGATTAATTTTAGAGCTCTGAAGTTAACGATCGGGTAAACCTCCGATGACTATTCTAAGATTTGAAATGTTTAACCTTCATGGGATTCTAACTTGCGACCTATTGAAAGACAAGTTCTTTAGTTGTTTTCTCATACTCATTTATACGGCTTCATTCTATCTATCCATACACCACCGGTGTAAAATCTCACTTTTTCACTACCGCCTATTATGGATCCCACCGAGTGTCTATTATTTTGATTTGAACCGTTCATATTTTAAGACTCACAATATAGTATTGCCATGCAAAAAAATCAGCTTGATCAGAAGTCGATAGATATATCAAAATTTGAATTTTGGTTTATAAAATGGACGATTTGATTTTTGTCAATATGAATAAAGATAAACTATCCATTTTGCAAAGTAAAATTCAAATTTTGATACTTCTATCGATGTCCGATCAAGTTTTTTTTTACATGGATACACTACTATGTGAGGTCTACAAGATGAACGGTTCAAATCAACAATAAACACACGGTAGGACCGAAAAAAGTAGTGATGAAAAAGTGAAATTTTCCACCGCCGATGAAAAGAATTTAATCTCATAAGTAAACTCACGGACGTTAACACAAAGTTTACAACAAGAAAACCGGGCCTGTATTTTTTTGGGTGCGGGCTCTAATAAATACATGTGACAACTTACGAGTCTTTTTTTTTTTTCCAAAACGATAACAGATAATATTATAATTTTAACAAAAGATTACATCAAGATGAAAATTCGTCTTTACACAAAGGACCAAGTAACCAAGATGGTGGGAATTCATCTCATAGACTCTATCTCAAACTAACTAAACATTTTCTTGCGGAAACAAGAAACAACCCAACTGGGAGAAACTCTGTCGAGAGAAAGGCTTTTGAACATCGATTTACAACAAGAAAACACAGCATGTATTTTTTTGGGTGCGGGCTCTAATTTTTATTATGAGATTTCGCGATGATGGAATAAATACATGTGACAACTTACGAGTTCAATTCTTCCTTTTTTTTTTCCAAACGATAACAGATGATATTATAATTTCAACGGAAGATTACATCAAGATGAAAATTCGTCCTTAGACAAAGGACCAAGTAACCAAGACGGTGGGGATTCATCCCATAGACTATATCCCAAACTAACTAAACTTTTTCTTGCCGAAACAAGAAACAACCCAACTGGGGGAAACCCTGTCGAGAGAAAGGCTTTTGAACTGGGAGAAACCCATGCGTTGTGATTATATATGCGGAAGACACAACTCTCAATTATATTGAACATCAATTTACAAAATGAACAATTAATATAAACGAAATGAAATGAAACATGTAAACAAAAACAAGAATGAAAGATTTTGAGTAGTTCGACACATAGGTTGTGGATTTGGTCCGCAAGAGAAAGAGATTTGATCAATCCTCGTAATGGAATAAGGATTACAAGCTATTTGATCTCCGCAAAACTTGTGTCTCTGTTTTACAAGTTCTCACCAAAACAAGCCCTCTTTAATTTTTTGTTTTAACCTAAAACGAAATAAGACATCAACTTATGGGTTCGGCGCGTCCGACAGACATGACCACCGTCCCGGACAAAAGTCGTCCCAAACGGCTCTCGATTTTTCGTTCTACAAGATAGGTCATTCTCTCACTCATCATACATCACCTTTAATTTAAAAAATAATTACTTATTTGAGTTAGCAGAACGGAGGTAATCCCCTGCTAGATTAGAAAAAAAAACCATGACAAAACAAGACTTAACTCAAAGTGGTTCCATTCCACCTACTATATTCCGATACCAATCATGCTTACAGACTACACATGAACATTTGTGGATATATATGTACGTCAGTATGTGCAATATTATTCTTAACATACTAACGGAAACAAAAGTATCTGTTTTTTTGTTTGTGTCAAAATTGTAGCTAGGCTTTATGCACTAGAGTTTTGACATAAACAAAAACAGTTTTGACATTATCATTTCCTTATTCTTAACAAGAAAATTTGTAGCCTGAAGGACGCTAACAATTAAATTTTGTGAATTATTGCAAATAAAATTACTTTTTGCGGTGTGGGTACTTTTTATGTTGCATGTAGTGCCATTCTGGTCTGTGCACCATGCATTCAAATTTTATGTGCTCGTGTAGGGTCTACTTAATGATCGAAATTGTTCATTTTGTAAAACTCATTGCGAACAACAAGCATGTCAAAATTTATGTTAATTGGATATGAATCGATACCTGATCAGAATGCTCTTCTTTTTTTTTTCTTTTTTTTTTTTTTTTGGGGGGGGGGGGGGGGTTGAAATGGGTTTGATGTCTTTGACCCGGTGTGGTTGAATCCAATTTTTTCAAAGATAGATGAATTAATTAAGCTAACGTATTTTATCTGGTATCTAATCAATTTGATTTTTGGCATGGTTAACAATTTCAATCATTAAAGTGAATCCTCTATGGGTCCATAATAATAATCGGATCCGTTCACTTTTTAGAGCTCGCCTAGACTATCGACCATGTCATTATTTGAGTAAATAGTAGAATCGTGGATAGGGAACACAAAAATCACATTGATCGGATGCCGTTTGATATGATTTCGAAATGCATTAAGCATTATAGATAATCATGTCAACTGGGTTGCAATCCAGTGTTGCACACTTTTTCTTTACAAGCTTAATGCATTTTGTTAACATATCAAACGGTATCTCAAACGGTATCTGATCCACGTAATTTTCGACGTGCTCTATGTTCTCGACGAGTTTTAAAAAATGAACGGTTCCGATAATTGTTTTGGACCTTTTTCGGGCTCACAAATGACCCAAACTAGACCAGACTGGATGGAAGGAAACTGGACGGGAGCCCAGTCCCTCAACATCTACTATATCATGAGCATTGGATTAAATACTACATACAGGGGCGGAGCTATGTTGGGGCCCGAGGGCCCTAGCCCTCCAAGCGTCCGAGTTTTAAAAATTTTATTTTGTATTCGTGTATATCTAGCTACTTATAATCTTTTTAATTTTGGTTCGATTTGATAAAAAAATCGGTTATTTTACATTCTCGTTTCTCAATTTCTTTCATAAATAAAAAAAATAAGCACGTGACAATTGAAGTAGCCTAAAGAATCATTTCCATGTACAAATCTAATGAATTGGAAAGCAAAAATAATAAGTATACATTCCGATAAAAAATATATGTCTATTAAGCCGATCCCCCGGAGTCAAAATCTTGGCTCCGCCACTGACTACATATATTCTTTTTGACCAGCAGGCCAATAATATGATATATTCTGAAGGACATTTTCGAAACTTGGTATGTCGTTTCCTTCTGTCGAGTGTTAGCATTGAAGGGGGTGTTTTTTTTGGTTTCATCTAGTTCACGCTTTAACATTTGCATTCCCCATAACATGCTTAACAATTAGTACTACCAAGAAGATACCCTTTATTCCTCTTGATGATCCCAAGCTGGACTAATAATAATCTATGATTTTAGCTTAAGAGTTGTGCATGAAGGGTAACCCTAGACCCATGCAATATATTATATATGCACGATTGCAACGTATCATGAGCTAGAGGAGGAGGCAATTGCAATCCAAATTCATGTATTGGCCCACGTCCAACCCCTTGTAGCTTGATACAACCCGTCCATATCCAAGGAGCGAATCCAAGAATTTAGCCCAGTAGGGACATCTTGCTAATCATAATATAATCAAAATTAGATCATACTAAATTAAGAGGTGCGTTACTAACTATAAAAGTTTATAATGCACATACGTTTTACAAAACTACCAAAAAATCTTAGACAAAATCTTGAACTTTGCTTTACGTACATTGACATCGACGAATTTTTCAAACGTTTGAGATGGTTTCGCTAATGACTTTCTTCCAAGATCGATATTTCTCCACGACAATTAACGTGAAGAGAATCAAGAAACAAAAGCTTCAAATATATCACAAACGGTTTATAAAGTTTCAAATATATCACAAACGGTTTAAAAATCGATATTTATAAGGGTAAATTACATTTTATCCCCTCTAACTACCACCCATTTACAGTTTGCCCCCTCAAACTATTTTTTTTTCACTTAACCTCCTCTAACTACCTTTACCTGTTAACGCCATCCACTCTTTACCCGTTAACGCCATCCACTCTTTACTGGTAAAAGGTAGTTAGAGGAGGTTAAGTGAAAAAAAAATAGTTAGAGAGGGCAAACTGTAAATGGGTGGTAGTTAGAGGGGGCAAAATGTAATTTACCCTATTTATAAATCAACCGTACAAAGTACAATGAAAGAAGTATAAAAAATAATTACCTATCTTTATTTTGGATGTACATGCAATTCAATGAGTTGGAAACGACACATATGTATCTAATGTGGGATTTGTATAGTGGCATTCCCGACAATTCTCACTGTCAAATGTCATAATCTGAGAATCTATGTGCTTATTACAGTACTAGTTTAATGGTAGCAATTAGTACTACGATTGAAGCATATCGGAGAAAATGATGCATATGCCTTGTGACAACGACTCATCGCGCTTTACTAGGTTTGCGTGCACGATTTTCAAGTCGGATAGAGCCCGAGGCTCTTTTCAACCACGTATTGAATGAGACCTACACACTTATTTCGGATCTCACGCCATAATATGTGTTGGGAGGAGTTAGGGTCGCTAGTAAACGAACCGAGCAACTCGCGATCTCGGCTAATTTAGTAAACGAGCCGAGCTCGAACTAGAGTTTTTAGCTCGTTTAGCAACTCGTTTGACAAAA
>JAOTQK010000020.1:16598197-16611270 GCA_025642025.1 Rhododendron ferrugineum
TTTTGGACAATATTTGGAGTCAGACACTTCTCAGACACTTCTCGGACACTTTCGGACACTTTTGGACACTTTGGGGGTAAAAATACAAATATGAGAACTTTTAAAATGGGTCTAAATGTAATTAAAACTATCCCAGCCTATAAGTAGTACGTTACACTCTCACTCTCTCAGACTACGCAACACATCGACGACGAAGTCTGATCGACGAAGAAGACTGATCGAAGACGACGACGAATCCAGGTAAGTTCGCCTCTCTCTCTCTCTCTCTCTCTCGCCTCTCTCTCTCGCCTCTCTCTCTCTCTCCTATACTCCTCTCTCTCGCTTCTCACTCTCACTCTCGCCTCTCTCTCTTGTGGTTGTGCTCTTCTGATCTTCTCCTCTCTCTGTAATCTGTATATTCACAATTTACTCTTTCTTTCTCTCTCTCTCTGATTAGATTTAGGGTTTAGAATTGATGATCAGATTTAGGGTTTAGTATTGACTTATCCCTTTATTTCTTACATAGCATGGAATATTTTTCCAATGGAACTGTACTAGTACAAAGCTATACACAAATCTACAAGAATGTCTTTGACTTACTGACCTAGTGAATGTCTAGATAGATAAACTGTTTGTTTTTTTTAGTCTAAAACAGAATTTTGGCATATTATTTCGTAGGAAACCACTATGGCAGATGACAATGCAGAATTTGATGAAAATAAACCCTTGTGGAAGTATGTTACTAAATTGGGAAGAGTTGCGGAAGGGGGAGGAAATTTGGAGTTACAATGTAACTTGTGTTATCACCCATTTAAGGGATCATATACAAGAGTTAAGGCACATTTCTTGAAAATTCCAAGCAAGGGGGTTAGTTATTGCAAGAAGATGACATATAAGGATCATGAGAAATATCAAAGGGAAAATGATGAGGCTGAGTTGAGAGCGAAAAATGCTCAACCGAAGCTGGTTCCCCTACCTCCTCCAACTACAACCTCGAAGAGAAGAAGAGGAGCAAATGAGGTTGTTGGAGGGAGTGCGAAGAAGGGGAATAAAAGTTCACTTGAAATTGCATTTAATATGAATGTTCGGGATCAATTGCATAGTGAAATTGCAAGGATGTTCTATTCGGGGGGATTGCCATTCAATCTTGCAAGGAACCCTTACTATGCTACCTCTTACACATTTGCCGCAAATCACAATATCCCGGGTTATTTGCCTCTAGGTTATAATATGTTGAGGACCACATTACTTCAAAGGGAGAGGGCAAACATTGATAGGTTGTTGCAACCGATTAAGGGCACATGGCGCGACAAGGGGGTGAGCATCGCTAGTGATGGTTGGAGTGACTCTCAAAGGAGGCCTTTAATCAATTTCATGGCGGTGAATGAAGGTGGGCCTATGTTTCTTAAGGCCGTTGATTGTTCGGGTGAAACAAAGGACAAGTACTTCATTGCCAATTTGATGAAAGAAGTTATTAATGAGGTTGGACCTCTTAATGTTATTCAAGTGATAACCGACAATGCTCCTAATTGTAAGGCGGCAGGACAACTCATTGAAGCTCAATTCCCTCACATTCTATGGACTCCTTGCGTGGTTCACACTTTGAATCTTGCATTGAAAAATATTTGTGCCGCAAAAAATGTTGAGAGGAATGAAGTTGTCTATGAAGAATGTGGTTGGATTAGTGACATTGCAAAGGAAGCTATGGACATAAAGAATTTTATCATGAATCACTCTATGAGGTTGGCCATGTTCAATGAATTTGTTCCCTTGAAGTTGCTTTCGGTGGCCGAAACACGATTTGCCTCCACAATTATTATGCTCAAGAGATTCAAGCTTATCAAGGGTGGCCTTCAACAAATGGTAATTAGTGACAAGTGGAATTGCTACAAAGAGGATGATGTTGTGAAGGCAAATTTAGTAAGAACAAAGTTGTTGGATGATGTGTGGTGGAGTTTGATTGATTACATTCTATCTTTTACCGCTCCTATATATGACATGATTAGGGCTTGTGACACGGACAAGGCTTGCCTTCATTTGGTTTATGATATGTGGGATTCCATGATAGAAAAGGTGAAGTTAGCAATTTATAAGCGTGAAGGAAAGAGGCTAGAGCAAGAAAGCTCCTTTTACAATGTGGTGTATCAAATCCTTGTGGACCGTTGGACCAAGAACAACACTCCTCTTCATTGCTTGGCGCATTCATTGAATCCAAAGTAAGTAGAACATTTTAAATTTATAGCATTGAGTTGTAATTTGTAATTTTGTTGGATCTATCATCTATGGAATATAACATGCTTACTTAATCAATAGGTACTATAGTGATGAATGGCTTCATGAGGATGCAAATCGAGTTCCCCCACATATGGATCAGGAGGTCACTGAAATGAGAAACAAGTGCTTAAAGAGATACTTTGATAATGTTGGGGAGCGCTCAAAGGTGACAATAGAGTTCGGAAAATTTTCGGGATGTAGTGGTCAATTTGCCGATTCTGATTGCATTCATAATAGGTATCACATGGATCCTTACACTTGGTGGTGTGCATATGGTGCATTTGCACCAGCTCTTCAAAAAGTTGCTTTGAGGATACTTGGACAACCGGCCTCCTCATCTTGTTGTGAGAGGAATTGGAGCACTTACTCTTTTGTTCACTCAGTCAAAAGGAACAAAATGACCCCTCAACGAGCAGAGGACTTGGTGTTTGTTCATAGCAATCTTCGTCTTCTATCAAGGAAGACCCCTCAGTACTCTCAAGGACAAACTAAGATGTGGGATATTGCGGGGGACGCTTTTGATTCACTTGATGATGTTGGGATTCTTGGAGTTGCTGAACTCTCACTAGATGAACCTGAGTTGGAAGCAGTTGTGTTTACTGATGATGGAGATGATGGTCATGGGGTGGAAGGCATAGTAGAAGTTGAGGACTAGTCTATTTAATGCTTAAGATAGTCCCTTTTTGTGCAATGGACTAAGTAGTAGGCACTAGAAGCTTAAGGCAGTAATTATCTCTTTTTGAATGGTATGTAAGTAGTATAGTACTAGCTGGTGGTGGATAGGTTGTGATGAGAAATGTGAATCATACCACTTTTTGTTGCAAGGTATAGATAATAGATGTAAAGACTTGGAAAACAATGTACTGCAAAGGTGAAAACAAGACTATCTGGATATAATATTATTAACTTTTATCTTATTTGAATTTTTTTTTATTCTTGATATATATATATATATATATATATATATATATATCGACGTGTCCCCAAACGTGTCGTGTCCTCCATTTTCTGAAAATTTACGTGTCGGGGTGTCGGTGTCGTGTCGTGTCCGTGTCCTGTGTCCGTGTCCGTGCTACATAGGTCACCCCCTTCCTCTCCAGAACCCACCATATGATGTCTCTAAGCACCCTATCATAAGCCTTTTCTAAGTCTATGAAAACCATATGGAGATCCTTCTTCTTTGCTCTGTATTTTTCTTTCCTTAATAGGTAGATAGCTTCTATGGTTGATCTTCCAGGCATGAACCCAAACTGTTTCTCTGACACCGTAGTCACCATCCTCAAGCGATGCTCAATAACTTCCCTATAATAAGAAAGTGCACCCTAAACCCTATGAAAGTGCCTAAACCCTAGGGTACCCTATGCTCTAGGGTACCCTACCTTATAATAGTAAAGTGCACCCTAAAACCCTATGAAAGTGCCTAAACCCTAGGGTACCCTACCCTACTTTGAACTTTTTAAAATGGACTTGACACCTTACAAAACTAATAGGTGGACTTGTGGGCTTATGAAATTCACATAATGGACCTAAGACCAATTTTTTAATAATTAGTAAAACTAATATAGAATTGTTACAAGACATCAATTCAAGGTATAAACATCCCTGAAGAACTTTCGATGAGGATAGCCAATACTAAAAGTGGAGTTTTCCTTGTTTCATTTTTTAACATTGGAAATTTCATTCAAGAAGCCAAACAGCACTTACAAAGTAAATACATCACAGCAGTATGGAAAGAACTACAACCACCTACACCTAGAAGACAAATATCAATAATGTTGCACTAAGCCTCTCAAGCAGCAAGTTCTCCACAAATTACTAGATCTCTGGATTTACATATTAATATTCTTGTGGATCTGCACATTAAAATTTGGAAATTATCCATCAAGATCACCCAACTGTAAAAACTTCCTTCAAATTCGAATTATCCACCACACACCAAGTAAATGGGAAGAACTATTGCACATATAAAATGGAAAATTAGCTCAAAAGGAAGATGAAGGACCTGAGACAGAATGACAAGTTGTTCACCAGCTTTCTTAGGAAGTTCTCTCAGTGCTCGTTCACACAATCGGCGGGGTGAAGTATTATACCAGTCTTCTCCATACTCATGAAGGTATGGCTGTGTCAATGGTACAAATACCAGGCCCGCAAAAATAAAATAAGAAGGAAGTTTATCAAATTGATGAACTGGAACAAGTTGCTGCAACTGCAATATAGCAGATGGAAAATAATCGTTAGTATTCAAACAATATGTATTCAGTAAAGGTCCATGAACCATAGATATCATTTTCATGAATAAGATAAGGTAGTAAATGCTTCAATTGCAATAAACTAAGTTGCTGGGACACGACAATTGTAACACATTGGACACTGACACGGCCAGAAATCTGGGTCAATGTACATATACTAAAAAATACAAATATGTGTGTTGTATGAATGTGACATCCGAACAAATGGGAAATAACCCTTAGCAAGAAATTGAAAACTAGCACTAATTCTTCATAACTAGTCGATGAACCATCAAAACGGAAAACCACAAAAACTAAGTGACAAGTCGGGCTGCAAACGACCCGAGCCAAGTCGAGCTTCGGAGTGTTCACACTCGGGTCACCAAAAAAAAAGGGTCGGCTGGAGCTCGGATCGAGCTGCAAAAGTTAGGCTCAAGCTCAACTCGAGAAATTTCAAGCTCGGATGAAGCTTCTGCGCAAGTGCTGTGCGACAGGTAAACCTCTTGGGCTCCTGTTATAAAACAAAAATGGCTTCATCATGTGGGGTAAACGTCCAAAGTGGGACTAAAGGGGAAGAGCAATGCATTTTGCTGGTGTTTCAATTTGGAAAAAAAATGCCTTTGTCCCACATCCGAATGGAAGAGTAGAGAGGCATCCCTTTTCTTTACAAATCATCTTCTTGCTCTATACTTCAAAGCTGGTGGAATGAGCCAGAACGCTTAATCACTGATAATACTACAATTATATTGCGAAATTGCAATACTAAAAAGTAGGGCTGCACACAGTTCAAATCGGATCGGATTCCTATGAATCCAATCCTAATCCGCGAGTCACGATTTTTTAAAAATAAAATCCATGTCCGGACCAAAAGTCTCATGGTTCGGTTCCAATCCGAACCGTGAGTCACGGTTCGGTCCCAATTTTGTCCATGGATTGTATCAACTAACAACCAAACATTTCATATTCTTTGTCATCTTCCATGTAAAAGTAAAAGTACCTCAATGAAAAAACAGTTCCAGCACTTCAATTCATGATTCAATAGTTCCCAGTCGGCTTCCAGTCCCATTAAAAAGAAAAACAGCAAAGTCCTTAAATAAAATAAAATAAAATAACAGTTCCAGCAAATTACTTCAATAAAAAAAATAATGTAGATCTTCCATTCTCTAGAGTGTGGCAACCGGCAAGATATGAAACTCATTCTTGAATTGGAAAAGATATGAAACTCATTCTTGAATTGGATTAAGAGAGACCTTTTCTAGAGCTACAATAAGTGTAAAATTATAATTATTTACTATATGTTACATATATATTATTATTATTTTCTTTTTGTAAATATCTCACAGTCCGGTTCAGATAATCCACGGTTTTCAAATGAAAATCCAATCCTAATCTATATCTCACGGTTTTTTAATTTTCGAATCCTTGTCCAGACCATTAATTCATGTACAAAATCCATAAGGTACAGATTAGTTTGGTCCGGACCGATTTCACGATTCACCAGATTTTTTGTATAGCCCTTCTAAAAAGTACCAAGCCTAATAAATAAACTTGGTTCACGAGCCAACCCGAGCCTCTAGTGGCTCGGGCTCGACTTGTTTACGAATCAAGCTAAGAATTTTGGCTCGAGCGTTGTTCTATTAGATGACGACTCACGAGCCAAGCTCGAACAAGCTTTTTTCGAGTCGAGCCGCGAGCGACTAGCAAGCGGCTTTGTACCTTTGCAGCCCTAGTGACAAATTTTTCATGCTTAACCTAAAAATATTTTCATTATACACCTAAGTGACCCCACACTGTCTCACTTGAGACGCGCGTCCCCCGCAAGTTTGAAAAGATATGGCTAGTCCATAGTTGTCAAAGGCGCACCTAGGCGCGAGGCGAGGCGAGGTGCACGCCCAGCGCCTTGCTGACCCAGGCGAGGCGACTTGAAAAAGGTGAGCAAAAAGCGCAAAAAAGCGACAAGGCGCAAAGAAGCTCGCTTCTTTCAAATCGATCAAAAAAGCGCACATAACACAATTATTTGCAGAAATGATATTTTTTCGCATAGGTGCGCCTCTCTTCAAAAAGGCTTGCACCTCTCGCCTCAGGCCCAACAGAACTTTGTGCCTCGGTGCACCTTCCGCCCTTGACAACTATGGGCTAGTCGGCTACCTATTAGTAGTGTCCGTTTATCATACGGAATATAGGTATAGTTTTGGATTTCGGTAAGTTTCAACAATAACAACCATGCATGTAGATAATAAGCTCAAGAAAGAACATTAAAGAAGCTTTCTCATTTGGAAAATGCCAGGTTTCAAAGTCGAAACTGATATAAAAATGAAGTGAAAACTATCATTCTCACGATTTCTAAGTAGGTCCTATGTCATCTACAAAGAAATAAAAAAAAAAATATCATTGATCATTTTGTATGTTCCTTGTGAGGTCATGAGCCAAGCCATGGGATATGGTGCCTGGGAGCCTCAAAAGTTGTCCCAATTCGTTTGGAGGGAAGAGATCTAGACACTACATAGTAGACTTGAAGTTTATTTATGTAATGCCTTTTTCCCATGGAAACAACAAGCCCAGCATGTGAACTTGAGTCAGTGAGTGTAAAGGTGCAAGGGTTGGGCATGGCAGGAAAAGTGGACAAACTTACTATGGACTGGATCGGTCGCACAAAGCTGACATCATGGTGCCCTTGTGTGGTCCATGGGAATCACAGTGGGGTGATAGTAATGTCTTGTGCTAGGCCATGGGGTAGGGGAATTGAATCCCAAAAAAATTTCCGCCATCACTTGGAGGGGAGAAATCTTGGCATTATATCAGGAAGATCACCAACCTGGCAACCTTATACAAGGCATTTTACAGAATTTTTTATGCAATATAGACCAGAAGATATCCAAGGTGATGACCTTTAGTTTTTAAATCAAATAATCTTCAATTCAATTTCTTGAGGTCTACATTATACACTTTGTTCATCGGTCATATGCTAGTTGGATCCTATAGGTGACCCTTTTCATAATTAGTACAGCATACGTTCACGACATTTTGAAGGTACCGACTTTACTCCAGGATGTAGAGTGTAGGTACAAATTACAATGCAACCTTGCTAGAATGACGTGCCAATTAATCATTTATTGCAGTATTCAAAATCTGCACTTCTCTCAAAAGACTGTTAATCTTCTCTTTGCATTTTTTTATTTATTTGGTCCCATTTCCCGTTCTTATTTTAATGATACCTCTTGTCAATAGCTGAATTTTCAGAAACCAGAGAGAAGGAAAGGGGAGAAATTAATTACTAGACAACAATTTAAATTACTGAATCTTGAGAAAGTAAAGGAAAGGAAAGGGGAGAAAAGAACTTACTGGACGAATAGTTATACTGAACTCATGTTCTTCACCATTCCTTAACACTCTAACTTTAGCCATTTCATTCGGTCTTTTCATAGAGACTAGATGGTCAAAAGTTATCCGCTCTCTATTTCTGAAAGGAACTGCAGAGTACATAATGCAATTCAGTCAGATAAAAAAAACCCAGAAAGATCTTTCAATCAACCAGCAGCTGTTGATGAAAAGACTAGCCGACCCCATCTGATATTTCCTGCCAACTCAAGGAATACTCCTTTTTGTGCATCATCGCAACAATATTAACTCTGTTACACTAATATTCATTTTTTACCCCATGGAGGAAAGGAAATAATTCTCTATTTTTAGCTAAAACTTAGCAGAAAAAAGCACAGTTGTGAAGTACAAGAGAAGGGAGTATGTACCAGTTCCATCATTTGCTATGGGAACACCATCAAACATAAGGAGAATATCATCTTTCTTCAACACTCTGTGAGCATCAGAAAGTGGGTTAATTTTGCTGACAAGTACACCAGTCATGTCACCACGCATCCGGAAGTGTTCTCGAAGCTGAACATTTTCAGTAGGCTGGCAGGACAACCCTAGAGAGCAGAACCCAACATAATCTCCACTTTCTTCAACACCGGCTAGAAAATGCTTTATTACGGGCACAGGAATTATATAACTGCAAAGCAAAATCATTAGATAAATCACGGAAACAACTCTCCAACGCAGTGGTTGGAGCCACGGAAGACTATACTTTCACATCACAAGAAACATTGTTGTCAAATGAGACACCCAACCTGAAAAATGCCAATTTTAAATACAGGCAGGATAATAAGACAGTTAAATGTTGGGAGTAGTTGGTGGTGAGATGGTCAGAAAGGGACCATCTAGGAAGATGGTAGGCCACCATGTTAACATGGTGACCACCGAATAATGGTGATCCTGAGTGAGTCTCTAGGCCCCACTCTTGACCTAGATTAGAGTAAAAGCATCAGCAGGTCTGGAGAGCGAGCATGGATGTTAGTTCAAGTAGGGCCGATTGAAAGAAATGGCGTGGCAGAGATGTGAATTTCTCTTGCAATGAGTGGCAATGTTTGATCTAATTGCAGGAGAGCTACACCTAACTGGAGAATGGTGTCCTTGTCCTTGGGGATGATAATAGAGGAGATGAAAGCGCTTAATGGGCGAGCAATTGAGCGACCACCTTGTTCTAGTGCCTATATTCTAACAAATGTGGCAGCATTTTACTGTCCATGTGTAACCTCATGAGGCTAACATGCGCAGCCTCCGTCTCTGCCACGTTGACGTGGACAAGGCCACGTTGCAGGTGTAAGCCCACTACCCATAAGGATCACATATCAAAAATCATTGACGTCCAAAAAAAAAAAGCTTGGTAGTTACTAGACTTGGTTCTGTAATTTCAGATAAAAAAGCCATCACCTCATCCTGCCAATCGGTGTACAAATTTATTCTCCAGTGCTTCAACATTCCATACAAGTTTATAGACTGGGTAGTGGTTCCTCGGAAGGCTATTTTCATGGGGCCAGAGGAATGAGACAAGGTGATCCTCTATCAACTTAACTCTTTGTTTCAGCCATGGAATGTTTCTCCAGAACTCTGCACCACTACATTGGCACTGGCCCTTTCCCTTATCATCTCAAGTGTAAGGACTTGTGCATCTACATATCCATTTTGCTGATGATCTGTACGTTGTTTGTTATCCTAATGTAACTTCTTTTAGATCACCACCAAGCTCTCCTAGTGTTTCACCTATACTCTGGTATGCAACCCAATAAAAGCACAAGCAGAACTTATATGGCTGGGATCCCACAGGACACAGCCAGATGATTTGGTCCTTTGTACCATGTTGGTGTTCCAATTATGGAGTATGGACCTTGCCTGTTAGGTATCGTGGAGTTCCCATCATATTTTCAAAGCTCACACTTGCACATTATTCCTATAGGTAGAGAAGCTAACTGCAAAGGTTAAATGATGGTCTTCTAAATCTCTATCTTATGCTTGGAGTTTGACAACAGCTTATTAGTGCTGTCTTATTCAGTGTTCATGTTTATTGGAGCATGCATTTCAGTCTTTCTTCATTTGACATGCCAACATATTGACAAATTCTTGGGAATTTTCTTTGGCCTGGCTCTGATACCTATAGTCCCACAGATAAAGTTCCATAGGAAATTACTTGTAAACCTCAGAAAGGAGGTCTTGGTATTAGAACTGTTGATAGAATCATGCTGAAATGATGAAACATGCACATACGGTCTATTTGTTCCAATAAAACTAACTCTGGGTGAAGAGGACCTATAAGTATGTAATCAAGAACAAATCTTCTTCTTTTTTAAATTACGACTCCCCCTTCTGTTCCGGGACTTTGAAGGAACTAGGAAGCTATTTGTGGGTATCTTGAAGGCCTCTGAAACGGGACACATACCAGTGGCCCCATGACCCACTGGTGTAGAGCAGACAAGGGAGCTCGGTCCTTCATTAAAGAAACCCAAGGAAGATTAAAAAAACTCTAAAGAACTTAATAAACTAGAACGACCACAGTGTCGTATGAACCTCAAGATTTTGAAAGGGCAAATCCACAAAACAAAAAATTAACCAATTTTGAATGCAAAAACCATTTACATTCAAGTAAAACACATAGAAAGACCTAACAAAAATAGCTTGATCTGTACAACTGGCTCATTCCAATTAAGAAACTGAAGGGAAAAAAAACTCTGAGCTAACAAAGTAGATATACCAGAATGTTAGGACAGTTCATTACTCCGTATATCTCTGTTTTTTCAGTTACCACACTGAGTTGTGAGAACATCTCAGAAACAACTTGATACTGAATCATAAAATCAGACATGGTCAAAAGAGCAAAACTAAATAGTTTAGGGGATTGAAGAAGAAATTCTGCCAGTTAAGTTGAGTACTTGTTATTCAAAGTAATATGCATGCCCAAAAAAAGGCACATTGAAACCAGATCAAAACTCACCCAATATTCTCTGCACCAGAAAGGTTTTGAAAGGCTACCCCAGCAACCTTGTCCCCCATGATTGCTGGGCCTCCACTATTCCCTGGATTTATAGCCGCATCAATCTGTATTGCCATCAGCTGCGTAGCACCATGTACGTATTGTGTAGGCTCAACTCGGGACACAACTCCTTTAGTAACAGAAATGTTGTCCCCTCCTACAACCAAGCAATAAATGGCCCATAATTGTTAGTTGAATTAGCATACAAACAATTTTTATAAGAAAACAACTGAAAATTAATAAAGTATAAGTACACACACAACAGCCACCCAGCCCCTCCCACCCAACAAAACTGAAGAAAACAAGTAACCACATGGCCATTAGTTGCAGTTTGCATTAGACCAGTGAAGCCTTTAAGGGGTTTGTTTGGTTTTGTTCTGAATTTTGGTTTTTTCATTTTTTCATGGTTAATATGAGTTCATTGCTTCTGCAGTTTTCATTGTTCTAAAGTGGGTGGTTTAAAATTTGGGGAGGAAAGGCTGTGGAAGGGAAATATGGCAGTACTGGGGGGGAATTTTTCACGGGCAAATGTTGTTAGCCAGCCCTTGAGTGGGTAATCAAAAAGGCATTATGAAGGTATGGAATGAGTTTACAGAGAGGTTACTTTACAAAGTTAGAATCGTCATATTTTTTCCCTTGATCCTTGGTGTGGCAACTTGCAATATACCTCTTCAGGAGGTTTTCCCTTGATTCATTTGGATATAAATGTGAGTGGTTAGTATTGAATTTGTGGAATCCTCGGCTGAAGAAGGTGTGGACTTGGCAATTCCCTCGATGGATGACATTTTTGGTATAATATGCAAAACAGGGATTCATATGGGAGAACTTGATTCTCTGGCAGGTCTGCTAAGAATTAAGTTTTTGTGGTTCGATCCTCCTATCGGGATCTTTGCAGGTTATTATTCTCACTTTGCCACTTGGAAAGGCATTTGGAGAACTAAAGCTACACCTAAGGTAACTTTTTTCCTTGGACAAAATCTCCCGAAGCTATCTTAAGATTCTTAACTATGAACAGGCTCAAGAAAAGGTAAAAGGTGGATATATAGTGTTGTTAGATGTGTAAAAAGTCAAGGTAATCCGTAAACCACCTTCTCATTCACCACTCGTTGGCTTTTGAACTGCAGAATCTCTTATGTTTTGTTTTTGGGGTGGTGTGGGTCATACTTAAGTGAGTTAGTGCTCTTAATTACTTGAACTCACGGATGCCTGACAAGGTCTGCTAGGTCAGTAGGACAAATAGGAGCATTACACTATTTTGCATCGTTTGGTTGGAGAGGAATAGAAGCTCTTTTGTATGGATTGAACTCCTGATTGGTTTCTTGAAAGGTTATGCGTTCCTTTCCATGTTTTTTGGTTGAGAAAGGAGAGTAATTTTGCAATTGACTCTTTTTTGGTTTCTTGTTTTTATACATGTTCACCCACTTTAAGGCCATTTTCTTAAGGAATCCATGCTTATCAACAGTTAAATAAATACTAAATAAATCATAGGCCTCTCTTTTTCAACTTTTGTATACACTTCATTATACGGTTTTCGATTGGTCATGCCAATGCACAATATAAGTACAACTAGATAGAATACTAAAGCTGGCTTGCATTATCGCTTATATTTTTACCTTGAGGATAACCAACTACAGCAACAGCCTCTTGGAGAAAAGGAATGTCACCAAGCTCCAAAAATGTCAAACCATCCCAGAATTCATCACTTTCAACAGTCAGAATAGCCAGGTCACATTCATGTCCAACAGCTTGGACCTCTGCCCGATACTTGGTAGGAGAACCATGCTTTCTTACAAGGACAAATGTACAATCAGCCACCACATGTGCATTTGTCAGGATCCTCTTACCAGCGACAACAAATCCTACATGGTTGTCATAAGACATTGAAATTAGAGAACACAAAAGCAGAATGAAAGATAGCTAGTATCTTACATATAAGGCACGGATAAAGTTCATCACACAAAAATCGACCAAGATAGGTGCATTAGCACTATATATTCGTAAATTATCTGCAGCTTGCTGGTTCCGCCAATGATTTTCTTTTTCTTAATCAACCAAGATGGGTGCATAAAAACAAATATTGCTTCTACCGATGAGCGATGATCCATAAAAAAAAGACAAATCATGCAGCACAATGACAAGATTGTTATCAATTTTAATCCTTGAAATAACTTTTTATATTATGAAGTGACACCACATCGTGTTTCTGCAAAATTGAACTATAAATAATTGGA
>JAOTQK010000020.1:16641794-16657005 GCA_025642025.1 Rhododendron ferrugineum
GATCCATAGTGATAGAAAAATTATTTGCGTAAGCACATAATTTTTGAGCTTGAAATTGCCTTCTTAAAAAATAAGGGATTTTTTTCCGTTCTGGAACGGAGCCTAATCCATCTATTAAAAATGTGAGGCAGGAGTAGTGTTTGGAAAGCTTCAAAAAAAAAAAAAAAGACTTTTCGCATGATCCGAATCCCTTCAATCCATAAACACAGAAGGGCTAGCTAGCTAGTTTGACCGTAGAAATCGAGATACTCCCTCAATATTCTCAACTTCCCAGAAGAATAATAGAATTATTGTAGAATTATATACTCTTCCCCACACCGCATATTTGTACACGCACATGAAATTAATATTTTACTATAATCGGATTTGTTCTTTACATAATTGATCAGTATTTGATTTTTTGGATCAGGCCCCATGCAAATAATTTCTTGTCAGTTTTATAGTTTCGGTGTGGATAACCGGCTTTGAGCGGACCTGAGAGGGAATCGACTAGATGATGTTCGCGTAAGCTGATCCAGACAACACTTAACGTCGAAACCAAAAAAAATAAAAGAAATATTTTAGGAATAATTAAGTGTGCACTGTGTATATATATGTATATTAGGGGTAGTCCATCCCAAGAAACTACGACTAATCATCTCAAAAGTCACACCTTTTAACAGGTAAACGAAGTTAGCTCTCCCAAAAGTCCATGAATTTCAAGCAAGATCTGCTTGATCAACATATTACTACTACTTGTACTAGTACTACTTCATTGGAAACGGTGAGTAAATTAGTAATAAAGACTAATCATATTTTTTTCCCATTTAATTTGGCTTCACGTGATCCAATCTACAAACCTGTGGTGAACCAACCTCTCCTTCTCCATACCCTAATAACTCCTGCTCTGGGAAAAAAACTCTCTCTCTCTCTCTCTCTCTCTCTCTCCCTCCCTCTCTCTCTCTCCCCGTGTGTGTGTGGTGAACAGCTACGGTTGAAGAAAACAAAGGTGATGGGATACACGATTTCTTGATTTACTGCTCAAATATTTGGAACTTAGGTCTGTAGAAACTTTATGTTTATCTCAAAATTAATTGGCATTGAGTGGAGATGTCCTAAATGTTAATAAGTGAACACTGAACACCCATTCCACTCCCAAGCAATGTGAAACTCTATTTCCTTAACATTCCCCCTCACGTGCAGCCGCGTTTGAGGTATGTCACGTGTGACCACTTTTGGGTCCTATCATCGTGCAACCTTTTCGCTGGTCTATCATCGCGGGGTGTGAATTGTAAATTTTATAAAATGTGAGGTGAAACAGGCCCCGCTCTGATATCATGTAGAAACTTTATGTCCATCTCAAAACCAATTGGTAATGAGTGGAGAGGTCACAAATGTTATTAAGTGAACACTCATTCCACTTCTAAACAATGTGGGATTCTATTTCCTTAACAAGGTCAATGTAGAATGCAAAGCAAAACAAAATACTCCATACAACACTTTTCGCACTCCAAATCTACATTCTAAAAGTGGAGCGTGAAAATCAATTTTCTTATACAATTGTTTTCGGAACCTCACTTCTCGAGCGTAGATGATAAATTTCGGAGTGCAAAAAATTCAATTACCAACAGAATGTTATTTTAGGATTGATTTCGATTTTTTAAAGATTTCCAAGACAAAACTTGGTACCCAATTAACATTGATTTACGATTTGAATTTGGATTTTGACGCTTCAAAAATTATTGTCGGCGCTCCAACGTCTAGAGTGCCAAAATGCAAAATCAATTGCATATAGGATAGATTTTGGCACTCTACTTTTAGAGCGCCAAAATCAATCCCCTTACGATTTAGCAATAAACCCATTTTAGTCCGAAGATTGACCTGACCCATTTTGATTGATTTGGGTGATTGTGACTACCCATAATCAGAAGAAAAGAAAAGACCGCCCTAGGAATAATTTTCTGACATTCTATTTTTCACCCCTATATATATGCAGGATGATGAGATTGAAAATTGCCAAATTATTCACCGAGATGGCTCTGGGCTGTTCCTTTCCAAATTTGAGACCAATTTTCTTCATTTAAATGGGTCTCTGATTTGATTATTTAAAAAGTTAGATAGATTGGTCAAACAGAAGAATATCCCAGCATACCATTAATTTCCCTTCTCTTATATTCATCTCTTTTATTCCTTGGCTTTCAGATCTCAACTCTCATTTCATTTACTCCCACACCTGCTGTACCCTACCCATTGTTCAAAGCTGCACTACTGCACATATTGTACGCCTCTCTCTCTCTCTCTCTCTCTCTCTCTCTCTCTCTCATTTGTATGCATTTCATCTTGGTAAAAAACTTTCTCCTGCTATCTTGCTACTCACTCAAAGCAGCTGGTTGTCGTTTCCCATGTTTTTATTCTGAGTTTTTGGAGGTGGAAAGCTTGTCTGAATAGACAAACAAACAAACAAGGCCTTTAAGCCCCCTTGGATTGAGGTGTGTGGTGGTGAGAAGAGAAAAGAAAAGAAAGCATAGTCTTACCACGTGATCGGATAAATAGGTGAGAAATGACAGGAATTTTTTTTTTCCTAAGGGAGGAAGAGATTTTATGCGAAATGTTCTTACATACAAAGTCTGTTTTGTTCTTCAAAATGGTGAGACTTGGTGAGAAATCGTATTCTTTTTTACGAAACCGCTCAATCTTAAGGGATTAATAACTTTATCTTGTTGTTTTTTTACCAAATCGCTCTTCTAATTTTGTTGTTGTTTTCAATGAAATATTCCTTTTTTCGTTCCAAAAAAAAAAAAAACAATCACTATTTTGTTTCACATAACTTGGTTTTAAAATGAAATAGTAGTTACCATGTTGATCTCATTTTGGACATGGCTGCAGGATACCAAAGATCAAGAAAGAAAAGGATTCCAGTCGAGTTAACCGAAGCCAGATCGAGATCGCGATCGAGAGAGAGAGAGACCGATGGCGTCGTCCTCAATCACAGCAACGACCTCGTCGAACTCGCCGTGCGCGGCGTGCAAGTTCCTGCGGCGAAAATGCCAGCCGGAGTGCGTGTTCGCGCCCTACTTCCCACCGGACCAGCCCCAGAAGTTCGCCAACGTGCACAAGGTGTTCGGAGCCAGCAACGTCACGAAGCTCCTCAACGAGCTGCACCCCCACCAGCGGGAGGACGCCGTGAACTCCCTCGCCTACGAGGCCGACATGCGCCTCCGCGACCCCGTCTACGGCTGCGTCGGCGTCATCTCCCTCCTCCAGCACCAGCTCCGCCAGCTCCAGACCGACCTCACCTACGCCAAATCCGAGCTCTCCAAGTACCAGAACAATCTAGGCGGCGGCTTCAGCGCTTCTACTCACGGCCTGATAGCCGCCGCGGCCGCAGCAGCACTACACCATAACAGCCACCAGGCCGCCGACATGCGTCTCAATTTAATCGGTGGGAGTAGTACTGGTAGGGATCATCTCTACCATCACCACCAGTTCTTCCCCAGTAGTAATAGTAACCACCACCCGCACCAGCAGCAACAACATCTGATAAGGAATTTCGATGCTGTTGCTGCTGGTGGCGGCGGGGGAAACAGCAACATGGTGTATGACGCGAGCAGTAGCCTGTTGGCGATGAACGCGTCGGCCGGAAGCATCGGACAGCTCGGCCAGCAGCTTCATCAGCAACCTAGGGCTGCGGCCGCTGGGGACGATCATTGAACTGATCCTATTCATCCTTCTTAGGGTTTTGAACCCTCTTCTATAGGTAATCATTATCCCACCATCCCATTGACCACTTTTTTTTGGGTAACTAATGTATGAGTGTGATACACTTTTCATCCCAAAATATAGGGAGGTAAACGGTTCGATTTGGTTGGTTTTTCTATAATTTTATACTGAATCAATAACACTAGTATATTAGTTTGGTAGACCAAAATCGATCAACAATTATGATCAACCAAACTATTGTGGATTGAAGTGGTTCGGTCTGGCTCGGTGTGATCTGTTTGTGCCCTAAAATAGCTACTATTTTGGCGACAAAAATTCTATCTAGTAACTCGAGAAAATGTTTGTCGAGTTATAATAAAATTTTACTGGCCGATAAAAAAAAACTCGAGAAAATGTTTGAGCTTTTTCATAAAGATGCATTATTTTTTAAAAGTTCTTAGGAATAGAGGGACTAGGGAGTAGTAAAATCTAGGTTAGCCACTTTCACACTTCTTTAATAAGTATTTGCATTTTTGTTTGTCTTGAATTAATCTTGATTCCTACTAGAAAAAAGTGTGAAAATCAATAAGTTAAAATTAAATCAGAATCACAAATTTAACAAGACAAGAAAGCCAAGGATCCAGCACCAGCTGCCAAACCCAAACTTCAAATCTCCATTGGACACCATATTCATTCTATTCACAGTACATTCTTGGTTTAGGTTAAAGCCATTTTTTTGGGTTCTATGGATTTCCGAGTCAAGATCTTCCGAAGTGATATCCCTTATGTAGTCCCTTGACGTAAAATGAGACCAATCACGGTCTCATTTGACGGTTCGAGAGTATTCATTTTATAGGCTTCAATGTATTTATCAGTCATGTAAAGAATCAGGCCAATTGGACATAATTACTTGTTTGAACGCTCATATTGGTCACAAAGAAAATGGATTTGGCTGATGTGTGACCGAACTTATTTTCATCGTAAATGACAAATAGATTGAGAGCTACAAAATGAACTGCTCGAATATTGTCGGAGAGGTCTATGTTGAACGATTCACCCAACCCGTACATATGCATACGAGTTTAGTAGAGATTGGGCAGGTTTTTAGGAAAACTCCTAATTATAGGAGTATGAATGTTTATTTATCAGTTCTTGAATTAAGGCTCTATTTGTTTGGGGTGAAAATATTTTCCTAATTTTTGGTGTTTGGTAGCACACAAAAGTTGGGGAAAACTTTATACAAGTAAAATAGTTTACACCAAATCGGCGAAAAATAACTTACGGCTGAAATCTTCGTAAGTCATTTTATCATTGCTAATCACGACCATCTCTTCCACTAAATCAACAGTGATCACTTGTCAAGAAGTGGAACTTTCATAGTTTCATTCTCTTTTTAGATACCTATTAGCAATCCCAAACACCTCTCTCTCTCTCTCTCTCTCTCTCTCTCTCTCTCCTATGTATTTTATATGTTTACATCTATATTATAGTAAAATAGAGCGGTTTTCCACCAAAATGTCTATGCATACAAACAGAGTAGTCTCTACAACCGTTCAATCGTTCTTCCTGTTAACTTTGTAGTCGTTGGATCAAATGAATATTTCCTAATATATAAACCTACAGTAATGTAAACGTTTTGCTAGCATTAAAGAGGATTTTCTTTTAGGTTTTACACGTTTCCCTCATATGTGAGAAGACTAAACATATCCCCCTCCTTTTAAGTTTTAATTTTGTCCCCCTTTCCGAAATCTAATTCAGTATTAATTTTATATCCTATATGACTTCCTAAATAAGTTTAAATTCAAATTTTATTGGCCAAAGAAATGCCATAATTGATTACATGATTTGGGCATCTATATTATGGAGTACGTAATAAAAAAAATTCGATTTGGACTTCCTAAATAAGTTTAAATTCAAATTTTATTGGCCAATTAAAGAAATGCCATAATTGATTCCATGATTTGGGCATTTATGTTATAGAGTACGTAATAATTGATTTCAAATTGACCAAAGTATTTATAGAGAGCATTTTTTTTTTTGATCGGCAAAAGATGAATTTTATTAAAACACGGGGAAAGGGGAAGGGGATCCAAGCATTCCTCTCTCATTTACCCGTTTGTGTTTACCAACGTTGGCTATTCCACACCGAAGCCGCAGACCACCACTCTGAATGAATAGTAAATACTGTGGTATCTATCACATCTTCGACTTATTCGTTGAATCTCATGTTCTCTCTATTTATCTCACTGTTTGGGAATGTTACAGTCAAGAGAGCGAGAATTTTTGATTATGTAAAGCTTAAAGAAACTCTTATGTTAAGCAAGAATTCTTGGTTTATGTTAGCTTACGGAAACTCTTATGTTAGGCTCTATTTTTGCCAAGGTTCTTATTTTTCTATACTTGGATGCAACTAAGAATTACACCGGTTTGATAACCCATGTTGTTAGGGGTGATACCGGTCCGGTTTCGGCATATTTTTCGGTCGAAACCGGTTATCCGGTTTGAGATTTTTAGAAACCGGAACCGGTTGAGATAATCCGGTCCGGTTTCGATTGGTTCAACCGGTTTCGGTCCGGTTTATCCGGTTTTCATTCACAGGATATATTTTGGACCTAACACATCAAAAAATCCACAATTCAACACACAAAATATCAACAAAAAACCCAAAATTCAACTTCTTTTTTTGGGCCGAACAAAAAAGGATCAATTTTGAACCCAATACATCAAAAAAAACCCATAAAAATATAATTAAGTTCATAAAAATAGTTTTTATATATATATATGGTTGATTTTATATAATAAATATATTTATTAGACCAATATACATATATATAACCGGTCCGGTATCAACCGGTTTTTAAAACATATAAACCGGATCGAAATTATTCAACCGGTTTAAAAAATTCGTCCGGTCCAGTTTTTTCCGGTTTCGATCGATTTTCCGATTTCGGCTAACAGCCCTACATGTTGTATTAGACAATTCTTTGAATTTGGAATTTCGATAAGTAGATGTTATTGAGAGGAAGGAAAAATTTCCACTTAACGGTAATTTGTAACCTTCTCTCACATGGGGTAGAATATACACATACACGAAACTCACCCTATGTGAGATGGAGTTAAAAACAACCGCGTTATATCCAAAAAAAAATTCATAAAAGTGCAACTTGATACTTATTTTAGAGTATTGTGTTTAGAATACGTTGCGTCGTGCCTTCAGACACGGGCATCCACTAGTATATGTATATGACAGTATAGAGGATTTGTATCCAAATTTGTTGTGGAGACATGATCTCCACATCCAACAAAACTCAATTTGTAACATTTCCCATCTTATTCTTCCAAAACCGATCACCTTGGCCGTATTGAATTTTTTTTTTTTACAAAAGTTTAGAGCACTGTTTTTAAGAACGTACCAAACACCAACAAATAAAAGTTCAAAAATTATTTTACATATAAAAGATTTTGCATGAAAATATTTGTTGTAAAATATTTTACGTCGAAACAAATAGAATCTAAAATATGAAGATAAATAGAGCCCCCACACAGGAATGTTCATTCTTTAATTTCCGACCCCCTCCTTTTTTGGGAATTAATGAGTGCTCAAGTAGGTTTCTTGGCATGCACACATATTTAATTTGACATGGGAAAAGCAAGGAATCCTTACATATATATTGAGAGGTTATTCGGTAGTCTTAAAGCATTGCTATGCACCAATCACAATGTGTTAGGTGTCATTTTGACCCTTCGCCTCCGTTCCAGAAACATTCTTAAAAAATAAGCAGCTTATTTCACATTTTCAAACTCAAAAATAATGTAAATGAAAAATAATTTTTCAATTTTTTTTGCACCGTATTAAAGATCTCAATGAGATTTATTAAATAAGATCCATAGTGATAGGAAAATTATTTGCGTAAGCACGTGATTTTTGAACTTGAAATTGCCTTCTTAAAAAATAAGTACTTATTATTTTCCTTTCCGGAACACACTCTAAGACAAAGTTGTCAAAAGACATGGGATCCATCATCACTTGACATTTGGAGCACCAAATGAATTTATTCCAAGAGCATTCAATAATTCCATCATCATGCATCGGTAATTGTAAATGCGGAAGAAGTACAGGGGTGTTCCGCTTTCTCAAAAAAGAACTTTTTAGAAAAAGAAGGTAATTTCAAGCTCAAAAATCATGTGTTTAAGTAAATAATTTTCCTACCAATATGGATCTTGTTTGATAGATCTCATTGAGATCTTTTATACGATGCAAAAAAAATTAAAAATTATTTTTTATTTTCATTATATTTGAGTTTGAAAATTGAAGAAAAAGTACTTTTTTAAAAAGAACCCTTAGTGGAACACCCTCTACCTCTACGCAATAATTTTTGTATATTACTAAGGGGGTGTTTCCATTAACAAAAATCACAAAAAATTTAACGCATTTTTCCATTTCGTTTCAGCATTTTTCACTACCGGAAACACTCCCTAAAATAGCAAAATTCAAAATAGCAAGGATTTTGCTGACCTCTGCCTAGTAGGAAATGGATAGTATGCAAATAATTTCACATAAGTTTGGATTTCAAGATATATCTCACAAATATTGATACACTTTCACTGATATTAATTAATACATTTTTTCGGATAACGATACGCCTTTTACTTATTATTCACTGCCCATAGAGTTGAGGTTAGTATTTTCTAAATAACAGCTAACCATCTGTTGACTACTCAAATTTTAAAATATTACTGGCATTTTGTTTCTTTAACATTTACCACATTGATTCCACATTCCAGTTGACATTTTTTTGGGGGCATTATGCAGGTTTTGGCGTGAATATTTGAGAGAGAGAGAGGATCTTTTACCCTTATACTCCAGTAACGTTGCATAGTCGATTTTTATGTGGTATAGGAGAGAATACTTAGTGTTCTTACGCACCACGCGATGATGCCCAAATCTTCTGTTATCAATATGCAGTCCATATTCTTAATATTGACGGTGGCGAAAACTGGAGCACCACGTCGACGTGCCAGGAAAGCAGAATAGTTTTTCGCGGTTTAGGGTTTGTCTGTTTAATTAGTTCGGTAAACAACCATTAATACAAATTATGAAAGCCCATTCAAAAAAAGAAAATGAACATCGATCATTTGTTTTTGCCAAAAATTGCACTAGTACTTGTCCTTGCAATGCCCACCGTAACAGCTACAGTCGTATATAGGACCCAGCTCTAAAAGAGTGTACTCGCAACAGTCCATTTTCCCGGGGCCGGATCCCCTCAATTTACTTCGGACCAGTTTGGTCCATTTGGTATATTCGGACCGTCCAAAAGTCCCAGATTTCAATGGTTGTTTAAAAAAAAAAAAACAAAACAAAAACACCCTCTTTAAATCTTGACCATTCAAAATATTTTTGGACGGCTCAGATGCACCAGATAGACCGAACTGGTCTGAAGTCAAATTGACCGGATCCAATCCCCCATTTTCCCTCCCTACCACCCATTGGAAAGGTTTTTGTATTTATTCCTTGTGCATCGTACCGTAGTACTCTCTTTTTTGTTTTGAAGAACCCTTCACGGAAGTAGTAGGACCAGGATTGTAACCTAATCATTGTTGCTACAAGTGGTGGAGCCATGATTCATGACCGGAGATGATATCTAAAAATATTAACATACTTATCACTTAAAATAGTACATCATTCTAAATTAACCATTCATAATATCAAAAAATTTACATATTTTCATTGTTTAATCATCCGTCATATAGAAATTTTCATTGTTTAATCATCTGTCATATAGAAGGAAGTAGTTTAATTAACGATCTATCAAAATGGAACTCAGATGTTCTTTTGAATCTTTTCAATCCTGAAAATCGTCTGGAGTCATTTTAAACCAAACTTCAAAGAATTTTTTTGAAAAGAACGATTTTTTTTTTTATCGAATTGTACTAAGGAGAATAATTTTTCTCTGAGGTAGCGTTTTTTCGTAGACCTACATTAATTTTTCCTTTATTATTTTTGGACCTGGGAGTGGCATGTGCCATTCCCCCTACCAATTGCCTCCGCCGTTGGTTGCAACTTACAAGTTATGCTCTTCAAAAAAAATAATAAATTTTCAGAAAAAACTTAACAAGTTGAATTCTTAAGGTTCAATTCTTGGAGCCAGGCCACAAAAAATTTATTTTTTGTGAATTTTTTAGTCCTTGCGTGGTTGGTTTGCTGACTTGTTTTTGACCGGACTACGAAGAGGGTTAGTCGAGGTGCGCGTAAGCTGACCCGAGCACCCCTGACCATAAAAATAATACTTACAGGTTGAATTGAACAAATACAACTAATATTAATTGTTTTTGAACAAATACAAATAATCGTACGTCATGAAACTTCTTCTATCCTGATATTAATTGCTTTTTGTTGCTGATTGGTACACTATTTATTTTGTTCGTTTGTTTTACTTGTTTTATTTATTGCAGTGGCCCCACGAATGGGGCTTGAATCATTCCCGAGTCACGGGTCCCCGAGCGCGCTCACATCGGCCCGTCAGGGTTATCACGGAGTGCAGCTCCGCTCAGGTTACTTGTGGCTCGATATCCCGAAGGAGCATCGCTCCGTTAAACCGAGCTAAATCGGGCTCCTAATGCCCGAGGTGGTCACAGCATGTGGGTCATCATAACAGCTAGTTCATGCTATGTGCTCTGTAACTGTCTTATTCGGTACGTCATATGTGACGTCATCTGAGGCGGTTACTTGAGCGTACCCTCCACACGCTTACGTGAAGGCCAAGTAAGGCGAGGTCTATAAAAAGAAAGGGAAGATAACCGAATGAGGTACGCCGTTTCACTCAAACCCTTAACCTACCTTCTCCTTCATTGGTCTAACTTGATCGTCGGAGAGTCATTAGGTTGTCACCAGTCCTAATGACTTGTTGCAGATCAGGTGAGGCAAGCTGTGCTATGCGAAAGGGAGCCAAAAACCGAACCGAACTTGCTGATCCTCAAACCGAACCCCACATTTATCTATTGAAGACTAACCGCAAAAATTTACAGTAAATTTGACTTGTGTTAAATATTCTGTCCCTCTAATACTAAGGGGGTGTTTGGAAGGCTCAATTTTATCCCTCTAATTAATAGTAATGTTCTATTGAATTGGGTGGGTCTAAGACTTTGGTCGGAAAGAGACACAAAGTAGAGAACGTAGTTTAGAGAGAGAGAAATGAGTGAGGGGTTGTTCGGCTAAATAAGCTACTTGGCTTATTTTTTTTGTTCTTATTCAAATTTTTTCGCATTTGTTAGTTTTTCATCAATTTTTTGGGGATTATTGCTTTTTCATGACGAAAAAAATCTAAAAAGTGAAAAATTTCAATTGAAACTTAATTTTTTTTAATAAAGACCAAAATCTAAAAAGTAAAAAATTACGATCGAAACCTAATTTTTTCGTCTTTCTTAAAAAAAATTGGATTTCAATCGTAGGTTTTTACTTTTTAGATTCCTGTTGTCATGAAGAAGCAATAATCCCCGAAAAATTAACAAATGCGAAAAAAAATTGAATAAGAACAAAAAAATAAACCAACTGACTTATTTAGCCGAACAACCCCTGAACCACGTAAACCATGTCCACTCCTCCATGGCAACATGAACACCGGGAATAGTAACTTATGAAAGTAAAACTCCTAAATTATACTCCCTTCGTCCCAATTTTACGTCAGTACATGAGAAATCATCATATTTTTCAGTGTCGAGCGGGTATATCCCACGTGGTACCTGTTTGGCGCATCCGAGCAGTCCGATACACTTTTGGACGGCTCGGATTGAAACCCTATTTCTCCTCTCACCCCAACACTTTCTCTCTCATTTTCTCTCTCCAAATCTGAGCCGTTTAAAAAGAAATGGACTGCTCAGATGCGTGAACGGACACCACGTGGTACCCGCTCGGCAATGAAATTTTTTCCTACTTTTGGGGAGGGGGATATTGAAAGAGTGCTTTTGGAAAACATATTTAAAAAAAATAAAGAAGCTTTTTCCTGGTCTTTAATTTGCATAAAGCAGAATATATATCCTAGTGAAACAATGTAAAGGCCGAGGTTTTTGTTTATCTGATTTTAGCTGAGGTAGCACAGTCGGTACTCTTGGAGAGCTTCCGAACAATAATTCTAGGAACACACCCAAATACACACCCACACTTACATGAGTGGTGGGCCCCATACACACACTAGAGTGTGTAGTGTGTGTGGGACCCACCACTCATGTGAGTGGTGGGTGTGTGTTTGGGTGTGTCCCTAGCATCACTCCTATTTTCCGATAGAAGCAAGAGAACACTTAACAGGGCAAGAGCATGAAAGAGAGCTCCTATTGGTAAAGCGGAGCACGCATGCACAGACAGCGCGTACAACATACTTTTGGGCCTATCTTGGATCCAACAAAGATAATCGGAATTGCTCATTTTGTTTAAGGTCCTCATAAAAAATCAGCTTCATCCGACATCGATAAGAGTGTTTACGAAACGTCCAAAATCGCTTCATTGTTTAGACTAAATACTGAAGCGATTTTGGACGTTTCGTAAACGCACTTATCGATGTCGGATGAAAGTTGATTTTTTACGGGACCTTAAACAAAATATATTTAACAAAATAAGCGGTTTCGATTATCTTTGTTGAACCCGAGATGAGCCCAAAAACGCGTTGTATACACTCTGCTGTACGACTGTACCAGTATTCTCAGCATTTGCATTTTGCAGAGCTAACATGTATCTACGTATTTGTGCAACAAGTCAATGAATGCAGCACTGGTCCTGAGATTCTCGGGGGCCTAGGAGGAATTTTGCAGAGCTAACATGTATCTATGTTTTCTTTTAGGAAAAATAAAAATAGAACTAACCTCAAAATGATATAGTATAAGCTCCCATATTTTGTCTTTTTCCATAATTCGTTTTATTGGTTTGATGAATAATAGTTTTCGCTCATATTGTTTCTTGCACCAATCAAAAAAATATCCCTTTGATAGTGTGATCAGTATGTGAGGGGGGGAAATTATTCTTACAAAGAAGGAAAATAGGGGTCCGTAGAACTTGAACCACGTACTTATTGGATAGAGAACTTAAAATTTTCCGATCCACTAGGCCAACCATTTCAATTGTTATATAAGCGCTAGATTAAATATATATTACATACATATCCAGGACCCTAATTTTAGGCCAAAATTTGTGGGCTTAAGGCTATCGCCTTAGATCAGGGCTGGCCCTCCATCGATGGGGGCATTTACTAGTGCTAGTGCTAATGCAAATGGAGGATAAGAAAGGAAAAAAAAGTAGACTTTTTTTGTCATTAATTTCAGGATTTCAAAATTAGTCGATGTGCGAATCTTATTAATAAACAATTAAGTTACATATGCAATCAATGTATTTTCTTTGAATTCCCATTTTTAGGTATTTCATTTTTGGCTTTAATGAAAAATTTTAAATCTATGTAAGGATTGGGTGTTCCATACATTTGATTCACTTTACTTTTTATTTTTTGGCAAGATTCTAAAAAGATTACTGAACTCAAGTCAAACAAAATACGTATATAAAATGAGAAAAAGCATATCTTATGTATATACTGTTATCACTCTATTTGAGTGCCAATAGCATCCGGTTATTAAAGAAACAAACAAATCAAGAAGGAAGTTATTTGTACAATTTCAAAAATTGTCATCCTTTTTGGAACGGATGGAGTATTTCATTTCAATTTTTATTCATAAACTTTTTTGTAAGTTATTGATTCATCTCGATGAGAGGAATCGGAAAAATAATTTTTTTTACACTTTTACCCAAGTATTTTAATAAATAACCACTTTTTAGCACAAAAAAATGGTTATTTCTCAAAACACTTGGGTAAAAGTAAAAAAATATTTACTTTTTCGATTCCTCTTGTCGAGACGAATCAATAACCCACAAAAGTTTAGCGTAAAATTAACAAATGCGAAAAAAATTCAAATAAGAACAAAATTCTCAGATTTAAGTTAAGTTCATAAGAACGCAGATATTCAAATCCATTTTCTTAGAAAAATGGCCTTGTTTGGTTTCCTTATTTGGGTATTTTAGTTTTAGTAGTGAATGGAAAGAAAAATAGAGTAATGATTGGAGATATGGGTATTGAATAGAGAGAGATAAAGAGAGAAATAAAAGTAATACTTGGAGAAATAAGGTAATGATTGAAGAAAGAAATAGGATAATAATTAGAAAATAAAACAAAGTTAAAAAGAGAAACGAACAAAGCCTTCGAAGACAATGAAGAATGTATAGCAATATCCCATTATAACCATCCACAATGGGTGTGCTAACTAGTGTTTTAATTATGTGTGTTAAGACTTAGCAAACAAAAATGTATTTTTTGTGCCACAATGCTTGTGTTAGTTTGTGTGCTAGAATGTGTTAAATCCTATAGTGTGCTAACATGTGTGCCAAGTTTGACAACTATGCTAGCAAACAATAAGTGGGTCTCACCTCTATAATTCAAACTTCAACTATAAAATATAAATATTCACTACTCTTAATACACACTTGTGGGACCCATTTTTTATTCTAACAAACATTTTAACACACAAATTTACCGAACTCATTGTGGATGTTGTAACACATTTCTATATTATCAATGCCTAACACAGATTTGTGAAACCCATTTTTATCTTTATATACCTTTTAACAAATATTTTAACACACAAATATACCAAACTTCTAATGTTATTACGTATCTGGGCAATGATGGCTCTAGCTTTAAATTTAATGATCAGGTACTGCTGACGTACGTGTTGTGTGATCCCAGTCATTCATTGCATTGCATATTTGCATTGCATGTGCTTCTGTATATTCTGTGAACATTCAAGCCCCCCTTATTCCACTTGTTGGGTGTGTTGTTCTTGTCAACCTATGCATGCTACCAATGAAATCAAGAATTAATACAGACTATCACTACCATTTCTCTCTCTTATTAATCTTTCAAATTTTCTCCCTCCAACCTTCCCTACCCTAAAATCTCACCCAAAAAATTTAAAACACAAAAACATATCCCAAAAGAACATATTATCAATATTTTTTATAATTTTTTTATTCTAGAAGTTTCTTTCTTTTCAAAGTATTCAGGAGGTCTCCACAACTGTAAGGAAGCCTCGGCAATAGTGGAACTACCATGATAGCTGCTCATTGACACTCTGTATCCAGTTTTCTGACATTTTACCGCCAGATTAATTATCGTTGGATGTATCCTTCATTTGATTCGGTTGCTTATTGTTCTTATGTGTGCAATTTGTCTTTTTTAAGTTGTATTAGATGCATGCTGAATGTTGTATATTATTCAATTATTAATGAACTAGCGTATGTCCGTGCCTGAAGGCACGACTCGAACAATCAGTACACACAGATAAATACTGAACTTGCATGCAATATAAGGCTTGAATAATCAGCACATGCAAATAATACTGAAATCGCGTGTAATACATCCACCCATGTCCAACAAATTCAACTATGCAAAAAATAATAATCCATCATATCTATTGACACGGTTAACTTGAATAAGCAAAT
>JAOTQK010000020.1:16662560-16674559 GCA_025642025.1 Rhododendron ferrugineum
TTTTTTTTGTCCAATCATGGCCCCCCGTGAAAATCATTTCTGCAATTGTTGATTCCTTTGACAATATATCTTCACATTCATATTGACAGCGTAAAAAAAAAAAAAAAGGGTCCAACAATTAGATCTCTTGTACTTGATTTATGTGCATATGCTTGTGGACCCTATTCAGTTTCTTGATATTCTTAGAGGTTGAATCAAGGGTTTGTGAATGATGAGAATAGTCATGTGAAAGAAAAGAGATTTTAAGGGATATTTTCGTAAAGCAAGTGGTGTAGTAGAAGACAATTAAGTCATGCAATGAATAGTACACCTTGAGTTTTGGCACGAACAAAAAGGGTTTTGCATTATCAATTCCCATTGTATATTGTTTGCATCGACTTTTATTCCTGTTTCCATCGGGTTTGGCCGGCGTGCATCAGTGGTAGTTCTCCATGGTGGCTTTGTTTTTTCCTTGTTTGTAGTTTATTCCTGTTTCCATAGGGTCGTTTTAGTTTGTCTCTGACTGGGTGCGTGCCTCTGGCCGGGGCAGCTAGAGGATACGCTGAGGGCCCCTCGTGACCCGACCCTTTAAGGCGGTGAGACGCGCTAAGGCCTGTCCTCTAGTTTACGTCGGTTTTGTAGGTGTCCTTTTGTCTCATATTTTTTTAGCTTTTCTTCTGTGATGGCTTGTTGCACGTTTGCCCTTTCTCTGCTTTCGGATGGATTCGCTGTAATTTACCATTTTTGGCTTTTATGAAATGTGATTCGGATAAATAAAAAAAAGACTTTTATATTTTGACCTGGGCAATTGTAATATAGCTAGGCAAAGGATTACTTCCTTGCTTTTGTTTCAGACGCCAAGTGCAAACTAAGAGAGAACAAAAAATTTACATTCAAAAAAAAAAAAAAAAAACAAGACGAACCAAAAAAATAAAAAAAATAAAAAAAAAAGTAGAAGAGAAGAGAAGACCCCTAGTAAACTACGGTGCATGAATCACGTCCCACCGTTGAGGTATTAATTAAATTATTAATCACATCTTATTACAAAAGAGCTGTTGCGTGAAATCAGTTTGTCAATCATTCTCAATTAGTATTAAAATACTAACCCAAGAGGTTGGCAAAGTAGGCACGAGAAAACAATAAGTGTTTGACCGGCCATGAGGTCGCATATTCGAACCCCACGGAGGCCAATCATCCCGAACCTTGGGGCCACCGGGAGTTATGCCCGATCGTTACCTTAAGAGTCCCGGACCTAGTCGAGGTACGCGTAAACTGGCCCGGACTGCCGTTTATCTAAAAAATTATTAAGATACTAAAAATCATGGTAAGCAATTTGGAAAAATAACAGGCAAGTGTTAAACACATTCTGTATAATAAAGCACCGACAATCTAACCAATATTTATTTGGTATATATATAAAGCATCTAAACATCCAGTTGGGGGGTTTGGAAAATTGATAAACAACGTTTGACCATCTCTTCATGTTATATTCTGATAACTCAGGTATGAGCACCTCGACTAATCCTATGGAGTAATTCCAACGTCTACTTGTACTTGTGGGGTTCCAATTAATGCCAATGCAAAAAACTCTGTATGAAATGACTCTAAAGAAGTTGATAACATTTAAAAAGTTTTGAATCTGAGACCTCAAGCGAAAAATAATCTCTAAATCTCAAGCCTTAACCATTTTGCCGACCCCCTTGTTCATCTCTTCATGTTATAGAGGCTTAATTTGTTGATTACTCGGGTTTTTGTTTTTTCTTTCATGTGGAGCTATTTCTTGTGTTGACTGTTGAGATTATATATATACGCACACTTGTCTTTCTTGATTTCATATAGCCTAATTATATTATAATTGTGACAACTAATCCCCTTTGTATTGAAAGGGAAATAAAGAGAGCACCTGGGGTTGAGGTCTTAAACTTTGGGGTTTAGGCCATGTTTCGCTAACGCAAATAAGTATGATTATTTTTTGAATTAAAGGTGATATATTGTGAGAGAATGACCAGTTCCGTAAAATAGGAAATTAGTATTTAAAAAATAAAAACTTTAGCGGAATGGGGCCTGCCTGACTCCATTCGAAGTTTTCAAATTCAAAATTTCTCAGGTACGATCAACTTTTTTTGGGGCCAATCTTTATAGAGCTAACTTTATTGGGACCTTCGCAAGTAAACTGTGGAATTGGTCTCTCGAAATTGCTGAAAATAGACGTAAGCTGATCTGATCATCCGAGTTGCTATAAAATAGACTCGAACTCTTAAACTATACAGGGAGAAGTTGAGGCAATGTCACTTTCGTCTAGTACAAAGGCACAATCCGCGGCTTAAGTCAGATGCATATTAGTTGTCTCATTTTTTTCGAACAATTAGGTAGGAAATAAGTTAGGTATGAGATGGAAAAAAAACTAAACTAAACAAGACAACATACGACGACGACACTCTTGAAACTTCTTACGCTGAGTTACGCACAATCGTTTTACACATGATCAGAGCCGGTCCTGACTGTACGAGGGCCTAAACCAAAGATTAAAGATAGGTCCCTTTTTGTTTGAAAAGTGGGAACCGATGGAGAACCGATGGACGTGCAGGGCCCACTCCGGATCCCGCACGAATGATCTGTGTCGTTCAATAATTTTTATAAAAAAAAAAACCGAATGGGCACGTGAAAAATCAACTCAATCCGATATGTTTAGATGTTTGGTCTAATTTTCCATTTTTGATCTGATATGTTCAGGCCCACTTTTTTTTTTTTAAATTATTGAACGGCTCGGATCAGGATTGGGAAATCCTGTAGTGCAAGACCCTGCAAGGCACCCTGTAGGGTGCACACGGGCCATCGATCTTGACAATGAATTGTTGAGATATGATTTTTAATTATGACCGGTAAGAATCATTTATTACCGGTTATAATTAATTTTTAATATCGACCGTTAATTGATGAGATCGACGGTTGTGTGCCGTCCCACACGTGCACTACACAGGGGTGCACTACAAAACCCTCGGATCCCTCGGATCATCCGTGTGAGACCCGAAGTAAGGCCCGTGCATCGGTCGGTTGCCCGTAGATCCCTATAGCGGGACTCCTTTTTGTTGGACTATACAAAGTAGGAAGCCTCCTTACATTTGTAAATTTTTTGTGACCTAAAGCTACCGCACCTCGAGTTCTAGTTCAGGTCCGGCTTTGCATGTGATGGAGATATATTTATGTGTGCAATTATAAATCCAACCTGGTGGAGTTGATTTCTGGGACGAATTAAACATAATGAACCTGTACCAAGAAGTAAGGGACCGGTCTGGTTCAGTTACTATCTGTTCCGCTACCTTAGAAAAAAAATATTCAAATGTGTAAGGAATTAAAATTCTATTTTGCCACTCGTTATCATACAAGGATTTTGCTATATATATATCGCCATTACGACAGTGGTTATTATAAACTATAAAGTTTAAAAAATATATACTCCCTCTGTCCCTAAATAGGTGTTCCATACGAAAAACATGCGCAATTTTCCACAAAAAAAAAAATTTACTTTCGTGTATAATTAATATTTTTAATTTCTTCTCACTAAATTAAAGATCTAATTGATCAAGTTATTTAATTTGGTGCGAAGAAATTGAGAAAATTATTCACGGAAGTACATTTTTTTGTTGTTGAAAATATCACGTCTTTTCGTAAGGACTAGGGAGTATTCAGTTTTATTGATGGACTTTCAAAAGAATATCTACTTGTTTGAAAATAAGTCCCTTTAGGCGTTTGGCTTGTTTGATTAGCCATCTTATTTGTTTGTTTATTTTGATTTCCTAACTAGTCTAGTTGGTGCATCTGAATAATTAAAGTTCTTTTTATAATTATACTCCCCATATTGATTTGATTCTGTTGAATGGAATACAATCAAGTGGAATCCGATTTTTTTTTTTGAAAGGCGAAAAATTTATTAATCTTTGGAAACAAATTACAAAGATTGAAAGGATCTAAGACAGCTTCAAGCTAGAGACGAGAAAACCCACAATGGGATCATAAGCCAACACGGACCCAAGGGGAGAAGAATAACAGTCCAAGGTTGGCAAGAAACCAACAAAGATACCACTCCAAAAAAGACACATAAGACCCAAAGCAAAACCTAACTAGGAAACACCAAACTTGGCAAACCACAACCAAAACAAGAAACACCCAAAGAAAACGCCTAAGATATAATCCTGTAGTAGCAAGAACCTTGGCCCTCTCCACATCTTCAGCTTTCATAGCCATGATTCCACGAACAATTTCCTCCTCATTACCCTCGTAATCAATGCCGATGATTTTTTCTAAAGACAATAGCGTCTGAGTCTCGTTGAGATGAATCTGGTTAATTCCTTCATGAGAAGAGGATAAAGCAGCAGCTGCAACGACAGCTCTGAACACAAAAAAGAAGGTGGACAGAAAAAACTTATTAGATACCATCTACTCTGGTCTAATAAGTTCAACCTAGTATTAGATTTGAAACAATGACTTCCGCCATATGAAAGCAATACTCTAACCACTAAGTTAAGCAGACCATTTCTCATCCCTAAGAGAATCAAAACAAACGGGACCTAATGTATTGGTGGATTATAAATACCATACTCCTTATAAGCAATACAAAAATAATAACTAAACAATAAGCATTACTAAATAACCAAATACCAATCAACGCGGCCGCTACTATTTCGTATGAAAAACTTAAAAACTCATCGTTTTTCAGACATTATTGTTTTGAAACTATATTGTCTTACTTATGTAAAATTTTGAATCCAAAATTTGGCTAAATAATTAAGCGACTAATTTAATTAGTTTGATAAAATAAGTAAAGAAGCTGGGTTACTGTTACCTAAAACAATAATAAGCAAGTAAGCTAGTGATAGTCAAACAATCAAATCTCATTTTGTGTTTTCCTTAGTTAACTTCGTCTTTCTAAGCGAATAAGCTATTTTATGAATCAAGTAGATTGCAATACATGCCCTAATTAACTGGCCGGACAGGAACTGGGGCCTTGTTGTGACCTTCTGATGCATGCTGTCTAGAGCTTAAACGTGTGATCTGAATCATTCGTTTTGTTTAAGAGCAAAACCCTCCCTTTTTTTTTTTTGTAAAGTTTATTCTTGGAATCAATAACCATCAATATTTCTTCAAGATAATTTTATTTTATATATATAATTACCAAAAATCAATCATTCTCATTTTTTCAATAAGACCAACATACTCAACGAGCTATAAAAAATGAACAGTGAGTATCACATTAATGGGCTCGGCAAGGTACCATTCGACAGGTAAGACACTTACAGCAGGGCCCAGGCTCCTAATTAAGGGGGTGTTTCACTGACACATGTCTTGTAAAGTGGAAAATAAATACCTAAAATCTCGATGACAAAGGCAAACTACATTGGATTAACTCGATTGACGCGTACTTTACATGCCACCCAGGGTGCTTCTTTCCATATTGTCATAAATATTTAAATTACACCTTCCTAGAGTTCGAACTTCCCCAGACGTCTTCCTATCATTCTTGATATTCAATTATAATAACTATGGATTATTACATAACTCTATTTTATACTGTCCAAATTTGAATACAAACGTGTTTGGAGCCATTTGATTTAACGAAAATTTTACAGGTCACACAAAAATCGGAAAGGCTCCGGAAATATCATTGCCGAAAATTATATACGAAGTGCGCATAAACTGGTCCGAATACCTGATTATCAACAAAGTTAAGTCCAGACGTCTAGACGTATGTACCCCAAGCATTTTTCCAATTCATTAACAAATGCATAAAGGGTGTGTTAGTAGATTCATAACATATTCAAAGGGATCGAATTGTCTGTCAGTCCAGCTCTTGTCTTATTCCAACTGAAAAACTCTCAAATCTCACGCGAAGTCAACTCTCTCTCTCTCTCTCTCTCAAGAGTATATAGCCATGATGATGATGATGAGAGAGAGAGTTACAATAAGAAACAAGGGAAAGGAAAAGCTAGCAAGGCAGACATAGTGGGAAAGAGAAGGTTGATCTAGCTATTTGTTCCAGAGGTCACAGGTGGACGATTTTTTCCTCTAATTGCACCAAAAGTGGGTTTGGTTACGTGAAGCAATAATAGATCTACAGAGATATATAGAGGTAAATCTCCATCGAATGTTTGGTTTATTTCTTTCCCAAAAATTTGGGGACACGTTGAAGATTCTGTGTTCTTGTTTTCGCATCTGATCCCATTTTCAGGTTATGTATAAGAAAGTTCGAAATCGACATGATTTTAGTATCTAGTGAAATTTAATCGACGTGAGTTTCTGTACGATCAACGTTGTTAAGGAGTTTAAAAAGGTGACAAGTTCTGGAAAAAAAAAAAGGACCTGACAATGGCCCACAATAACTCTCCAGACGCCGGTCGAGTCTGGAGAGAAATTTCTGCCTCTGAAATTAAAAAAATGAGAAAAACTTGTTTCCGTCTGTTTACAGCACTTAATCGTGACCATCCAAAAGTATTTTGGACGGTTCGGATTTTAATAATAGAAAAAGTTCTGGAAAGAGTTAATTGTGACCGATCATAATTGAAAACGATTCTCAGTCATTGATTGTGCGAATAGACGGCTAAGATTAGTTGGCGCTGTAAACAACGAACAATATCTTAATAAATACTGTAGTTGCTACTCGATTGACTAATCCAATTCAAAGAACTTCTCCCTTTTGAAATTACTCCATTCGTCTCATTTTGTTTGTGTATTTTTTGACTTTTCATAGTCTCAAATTATTTGTCCAATTTTAGAAGACCAAGGAGAAAATTTTATAAAAATACTATTTTACCCTTCTCTCTTTCTTGAATTGATGTAACAAGTACAATTTGAATTAAAGGGCATTTGTGAAAAATTTAGTTATATTGATTGTGTCACTTAATAAGTTGGATTTTTGAAATTGGACAAACAAATTATTACGGATGAAGTAAAAATCATTTTTCTATGGTCATTGGAAATGATCATTTTTCTAACATTTAATGAGATTCTATGAACGTGAACAGGGTGGCGATTCAACGGTTCAAAACTCATCTTTCGAGTCCCTGGTGCATGGGAAATCAAAATCGACATTCATTTCGTCAGCCCTAAATTATCCAGATTCCTCTCCGACTCCTAGCTAGCTAGTAGCAGTACTGGTGCTATATAGGAGTGCATATTAGGAGAGAGAGACAAAGAGCGAGAGCGCGATAATGTACGCGAGCAACCCATGGGGAGGGCCGATGGAGATAGCAAACGGCGGGGACACGACGGAAGACGAGCGGAGCCGGAACCTGACGACGGAATGGGACCGGGCGTCGGTAATGCACCAGTACCAACACCACGGCGCGTTGGACGAGACCCAGCAGAGCTGGCTCCTCGGCCCGCCCGAGGACAAGAAGAAGAACAAGTACGTGGACCTGGGGTGCGTCGTGTGCAGCCGGAAGCTGCTCAAGTGGACGATGTGGCTGTTTGCGCTCGCGCTCTTGGTCATCGTGCTCCCGATCGTCATCGCCAAGACGATCCCCAAGCACAAGCCCCACGAACCTCCTCCGGACGAGTACACCGCTGTCCTCCACAAAGCCCTCATGTTCTTCAACGCCCAAAAATGTACGAACCTCTCTCTCTCTCTCTCTCTCTCTCTTAATTTTTTATTCTTGTTCCTTTATTCTGAAAGAAAAATGATCTTGTATACGATAAAGAAAGGGAAAATTGATAGGAGTAATATTTGAATATGGCAATGACAAACTTAAAAGAAAACAATGGTTCATATATGTGATAAAATATCAAATCAAGAATTTACCAAAACCTAGAAAATATAACACGTTGGGAGTTTGCCGTATTGACCCGTAAGTTCATGCCAACTGCCAGCGAAGTCCTCCTCGTGGGTCCAAATCCTTAGGTTAACCTCGTGGCTTCTTTTCATTTGGATATGTTTATGCCCTTCGCCGTCTTGTTTTGGCCTCTCTTTGTCAACCCTCCACCCTTTTAGCAAGACATTTACACAAATCATATGTCATAAGCGTAGAAAAATTAGATCGGCGAAACTGTTGGATTTACCATAAAACTTTGTCCCTTTGGAGGATACGGGTAGCAAAGAATAAAGTGTACGTCCGTTCCTTTTTAAGGGTTCAATTTCGTAAATTCAATTTTTTTTTATAAAAACTTCATCATTATACTTTTTATGGGAATATTTTTTTGGAATTTACTTAATTAGGGCAAAATTAAAAACATATCAATTTTTACCCACTAACTTTCTAAAATGAATACCTGAGTTTGACGGTACAAAATAGAATTGTGGGCCATAAAAAAAGGCAAACCAAGTACCATAATATACTTCGAATGAGAAAGAACGGAAAGATTGGATATAATCTGATGCTCTTTGGACTAAAAATGTCTAGTTGGGTTATCTTTTCTCAAACTTTTATTAGTTTGTCTCTCAGTTTTTTTCTTCCTTTTTGGATTCCTCTTGACATGAAACGTTATCACCAAGAATTAAAAAACATCTTATTAAAGGAAATACGAATTTATTACATACTTTTTTTAGGTAATATTTTTTCAGAAATTATCACGTACATTTATTAAATTAATATTTCAAATCTTCTTTCTGAAATTATAAAGATCGATTCATATTTGTTTTCTTTTTTTAAGTTCTCTCAACGAGTGAAATCCAAAAAAAATTATACTTTATTTTACAAAAGAATATAAAATATTAATTAATTTAGTAAAAAAAAAACATTGCCTTACTGTCTTATTGCATTGGTAACCCTAATCTTGTTTTTTAAACTAATTAATTGATCCCAGGCCACTAATTCTTTCCAAGATGCAGACACCACTCCAAAAACCTTACCAGCCCTTGACATATGAGCTAATTTATATTTTTTTTATTGGGAGTTCGAGTCCTCAATAAATAAATTAATTCATCTGTTTTTAAATGACATAGAGATAGTTGACTTCGCCACTCATTTCCCACACATCCCTATTGTATTGAATCCCTATAACTTCCCTTGGGATGAAACTTCTCGGATGCCAGCAAAATCTTCCCCAATTTAACAATTAATTTAATTTTAGATAGTTGTATTGATTAATCATGGTAACAAAAAGGGAAGTGGATCTTCTCTCGTCTAAGCAGACAATTGAAATCTTGACCTTCCAATGTTGCAATCAATGGTTCAGATCTGTTGAGAAACTCTTCGTGTGAAAAATTTAATTCTTCTCACGAAGAGTTTGAGAGCAAATTTGAACTATTAAATTTTCTAATGTGCGGCTCAGGTTAAGATTGTTTCCTCCGGTCTAAGATGTGGACCGGAGAGGCTCTGAACCCTAAAAAAAAAAAAGGATTAAAACGTGAAGTGAGTTGGGGAAGGCCTATCTTAATTCGTGCCACCTCATCACGTGGGAAACCAGGGATGGCGGCACTTGTTTCGAAGGGTCAAAATCAGGAATTGTGTGGATTCGTCCGCCTTTGCCGTGTTGCCTGCGTTGGTATGCACGTTTGCCAAAGGAAATAAAACTATGGAAGAGAGAACGAGGGAGGAAGTGGGCAAAAGTTGACTTAGGAATTAGGATTAGGTTACCAATCATGTTAGAAACTAGTTGTTATTGATACATGGAAATTAAATGTTATGAAACATGAAAAAGTCTACATGAAAGTGCACATAAAAGTGAAATGAATGGCTCAGATTTATAGTTGTGTGAATCTGAGAGTGAAATAAATGACTCAGATTCACAATTGTGTGAATTTGAGCCATTCATTTTACTTTCACGTACACTTTCATGGAGACTTTTCATGTTTCCGACCAAGTCTCTTGATACATTGGTCACTTATGTAGATAATAGAAGAATATACCCACTTGTCATCTCCGTCCCATTTTAAATGCTCCCTACTAAAAATCGTGGAACTTTGATCTGAAAATAAAAGATTTTGAAAATATTTTGTAAACATTTTTTGCCCTCGTTCAAAAGTACTCACTAAGATATTTTGAACAGTGCAAAAATACTTGAAAAAATATTTCTGAATATACTTTTTTTTTTTGAAGTCAAAATGAACTACTTTTCATGCGGAGCATTTAAAATGGGATGGTTGAAGTATCTTATACAATAATGACAACAGATTTTGATATTCGAAAAATCTTACTGTATTAGTGATCACCATAGCATTACTCTAATGTTATAGGGTAGGCAGGTCGGACCAAACTCATGCCCAATTTGGTTTCTGTCTAATAGATTATCAATGTGGAAAACTAACTTGAACTAACATATTTACAAAAAAAAAAAACTTGAACTAGCTACAATCAAAATTTACGTGAAATATAAAATGACTGTTTAAGTTTCAACTCATACTCCTATATTAATATAAGAAACAGTGACAACAGAGATGGATGAGGAAAACGAGAACAAAACGGCATCACTTTGGGGCGGACTGCACCCCAACTATGTTGGGTCTCAAGCCTATTACAATCTTAATTGATAGTACTTCATCTGTTCTAGATTGTTGTCTATTTTGAGAATTTCAACTATTTAAGAAGACATGTAATGATTATATCTACATTCAAATTTACTGTCTATTATTTCTACTATTACCCCTTATGTCATAACTTTGCAACACTTGTATTCACTTGTGAGGGACTAATTTCTTGAAAAATCATCAAATTTCTCTTTTCATTTTTGGAAAAGGACTAACATTTTGTAACAACCAAAAATAGAATAATGGACTAAGGCCCCGTTCCACTAAGATTCTTATTTTTTAAGTACTAATTATTCCCCGTTTTACGAGACATGTCATTCTCTAAAAAATGCATTACCTTTAATTTAAAAAATAAGTATTTATTTTTCAACACATCCCAGCAATTAGGAACAGAGGGAGTACTAGTTCTAAAGTATAAAAGAGACGATAAATATATCAGTCTTGCTAACCTCCGCCAATTAGGCGAAGGATAATAAGTATATAATGACAAACAAGCTCGGATATCAATGCACATTTCACGGATTTTTTTTTGATAGGCACATTTCAAGGATATTAATACACTTTTTTCGGATATCGATACACTTTTTACCCATTATTCTACACCTAATAGGCAGAGGTTAGCATTTTCCTAAATATATTGGTAAATATGATCAAGTTTCAAGAAGAAATTACATCTTTTTCAAATTTTGGCTTCGCCGCTGTAATTTCAGAAGAACGTTTGCGAACAAATAGTGGTACTGTTTATATATATGGCTGGTGGCTCATGAATCGTTGATTTTGTTGTGAGACGTGGGTTCATTCATGCATGCATATATGCAGCTGGTAGATTACCCAGCAACAACGGTATTTCATGGAGAGGGAACTCGGGGCTGCAAGACGGATCCGCGTTAACGGACGTCAAAGGAGGGCTCGTGGGCGGGTACTACGACAGCGGGGAGAACGTCAAGTACCACTTTCCGATGTCGTTCGCGATGACGATGCTGAGCTGGAGCGTCATCGAGTACGAAGCCAAGTACCGCGCCATCGGCGAGTACGACCACGTCCGGGACCTCATCAAGTGGGGCACCGATTACTTGCTCCTGACCTTCAACAACACCGCCACCAAACTCGACAAAATCTACAGCCAGGTATGTGTGCCCCCGCTTTGTTCGTGTCCCCATGTATTTAAACTTGTCATGTTCTGTGTCCATATTTGTACCTGTCCTTATTAGCTAGCTTGGGAGAGCACTTTTACTTTTCTATATATACGTACTTTAGAAAATATTTTGTACTACGAAAATTAAAAGTGTTAGAAAATGTGGAGGCCAAACAATTTTCTAAAACAGATGAGGCTATATATTGACATATACAAAATAAACCCATATATAACAGTTTATAGGTTAAAAATGCGTAGGGCCCTAGCCCATGCCCCTTTATATCAGTTGCAATTTATCATATCTTGCAAGTAAATTATTGGAAAATGTGAGTCAAAAAATTAGTAATATAAAGATTAAAGCTTCTGAATATCAATCTGTCTAAGGCCCCGTTTCAGAACGCGAAATAAGTACTTATTGTTTAAGAA
>JAOTQK010000020.1:16694989-16718715 GCA_025642025.1 Rhododendron ferrugineum
GGGGGGGGGGGGGGGGGGGGGGCGGGGGGGGGGTTTAAAACACCCTAGCTTGTACTTGACTAGTCCTCGAGCAAAATAAAAGAGAAGATAATACAAGGATAAACTAACTTAATTAGTCTAAGTCAGTATTGTTAGACTCACGATGAATTTAGCAAATTCAAGAAGCCTTTAAACTCATAGGGTACCCTAGTGGGTGAGTTTTAGTCTCAGGAGGGTATCTAGAAAGGCTACCAAGTCTAAAAGTCGCTAGGCGCTAGTCGGGCGGAAGAGGAGCGCCTAGCACCTAGAGGCTGGCTAGCTCCCTAGGCGGGGGTCCAACGCCTGGATAAAAATAGAGCTTGGCCAATAGCTAGAACAGAGAATACGATGGAGCATATGGGTGGTCTCGGCTGGCAGTCGTAGATTTGGGAGTTGCTTTGAGGTTAGGGGAGGGTGAGGAAGGTGCTGGTGGTTTAGGGCATGGCGTTGGACTGGCAGCAATAATGGTAGTGATGAGTTTGCCTCGTGAGAAAAGGAGAGATGAGTGAGAAGTAGAGGTTTACCTTAAGGGTGGTGGCTTGGAGAAGTAGGGGTGGTGGCTGGAGAAGTTACTGGTGTCGGCATCCGCTGTGGCCGGCAGCTGGAAGTTGCTACGGCAGCTTCTGTGATTCCTCAGCTCTCTCTCAAGTCTCACCCTCTCAAGTTTAAATGTGAAGAATAATGGTAGAGTTAGGTTCGCTTTATTGAAGCATGGGTGCTGCCACATAAATATGGATGTGGGTATTTGTCTCACTAGGTGTCAAACCATGCAATGTAAGTGTAGCTCTGCAGAATGTGACGTGTATAATTTTCAAAATAGAGTGTCGTGGCTAGTTTTCGGTTCGATCTCTGCTGATGTGTCCGGTTTCCCATCTTGGAAAATTCCGAAATTCACTGTTTGTGTGAAATAATAGGAAATGAACTATGACGCGCATGGTTTCTTAGAGAGAAATCCTAAACCTCGAAAATCAATTTAGGAAACTATTTTGACTACGGTTCACTAGGAGGGCTCGGAGTCGAAGGAACGTTGCTGTCGCCACTGGTTATGACGTTATGTCAGACCATCAATGGTCCCTATTTAACACATTTAGGACATAACCTAGTTCTTACAAGCTTGAATGTTTTACCCGTTGGTGTTTCAGATTTTCTCAAGCTTTAAGTCTATGATGATCCACCCAAGCATTTAACACATTTAGGACATAACCTAGCTTAGGTGCAAATTCTAACTTCTAAAGCTTGCCTAATTATACTTGGACCTTGCTAACCACATGATTAACTTTTTGTTATGTTATTTAGAGTCATAGTGTCACACCCCATCAAGTCAGCCTTAAGGAAGTATGTGTAAAGAAATCCTCATGTCAAAAGCCTATAAATCTAAGCTAGCGATACAATATAATTAACGAAACCCTTCAGAGTTTGACCTGAACAACACTATAATGAGGCAAGAGGTCCGGTTACTAAGGGAGAAGCCTGAAACTGGCATGAAACATTTTTTAGCTTATTTTTCTTTTCTCCCTTTCTATGGTGTCTTTCTTTTGTTGGCAATGAAGATGGTAAACCCCTCATATGCATATGTCTAATGCATTGTTGTGTAGCGCATCAAAGATTTTTACAACGAGTTAAAGTTTCAAACACGACGCAATATGTGAAGTGTGAACATTCTTGTGCAAGAGAGGAGAAAAAGTCACATATCCTCTATCCCATGGGAAGAACTATTATTGTAAAATCGCCAGTGATGCAAACCATTTAAACCATCAGCAACTCGAGTTGGATCCCAAACATCAGTATGAATAATAGAAAACGAGGATGAACTTCTTTTATTACTAATTGGGGAATACACACAATGGTATTAGCAAATTCGCAAGGACGGAAACAGTTTCTTCAACACAATAAAGGGGGATGTCCCAATCTGTGATCTAACAACTAAATCTTCTTCTCAAAAGAATCACAGGTTTCAGACTTGTGAACTTGCTGAATTTGAACTCTAGGTATCCAGTGAGAATCCAGAAGATAAAGTCCTGCCTTCTCTCTATCTTTGCCAATCATCTTCTTCATGACAAGATACTGAAAAAAACAGAGTGGGAAAGAAGGTTACACAACAACTTAATTGTTTCGTGTGGCTACTAACAGGAGGGGTAGACATATCTGGAGCATTCAGTACAATGGGAAGGGACATAGATGATGTAACCAGTAAAGAACCTTTCAGAAATAGAAGTAAGCAGATCATCCGCTATTTGGACTCGTTGTCAACTTGAACAAGTATCGTTTGAGGAAATCAGGTTCAATAATCCAGTCTTATGATCAGAAGCCCCCGAGTCGTTAACCCTGGGGTGGTAATATTTGTGACAGGATGCACTCAAGGTAGTACTAACATTATTTGAATGGGCAAAACCAGTAGATGTAGATATACTTATCTGACATGAGATGACGGAAGGTCTCAACTTCCTATCTAAGATAAACTGGCTCAAATAACCAAGGACCCACCTAAGCAACTGGCGAAGTCATCTCTACAGGCTGCTGGATAGTAGTATGATGAGCCCGAGATCTACACTTGCCTTCTATTCGACATCCTCTACCCCCTGACTTGAGATGACCATGGAGTATCCAACATTGCTCCCTATCATGCTTTTGTCTGTTACGAAAATCACAAAACTGTTTGTCTCTATCATCTGATGCATCACTAGTTTGACCTTTGTTGAATTTTTTAACTCACTGACCTGAAATCCCAAGGACCAGAACTTAATAGAGCTGAATTCTGATGAGGCAGTTGCTGAAGCATAACATCTCTCTTACTCTCTTTACGTTCCTTTTCTAAAGCTGAACTCGAATCTGGCCATATTGGGATTTAACCCAGCAAGGAACTCAATGATCCTCCCATGCTCAATATGTTTCTTTAATTTCAAGGCATCTACTGTGCTTTCAGTACCCAGGTGCTTGGTGATAATCCAACTCTTTCCATAAACCACAAAGTGTATGAAAGTAAACTGCAATGGAAGAATCCCTATGCCTAGTGTTATGAATCCGACATCCTAATAATATATTTAGTTCGTTCTCCCTTTCTGTGAGTAGGTTTATGAAATTGGTTTTGTTCTCATCAGTGAATGAGTCCAGTGATATTGCAGTTTATTATGTGTATGATTCATTGTTCTCTGCATTCTTGGTGCACACGTGGCGACTGCCATAAGTTTCGGTCATCACATGTTCAACTAATGTTTCAGGCTCTCCTTCCTTTGTTTTCTAGCATCTGCAGTTTTAATTGTATTTCCATTTTTGGCTGCGGGTCTTCTGCATGGAGTTTCAGTGGATGAAACATCAAATCACCAGCTCGCATCTATGAATTTTGTGACAAAATTGGATAAAATTGCCATTGTTAGCTTTTGAGCACCTCATTGCATTCTTGTATTATCTGCCTCCTAATTCTTCTATACCTAGGTGTTTAAAGTGTAAATTCTTCTTCTGTAGGGATTCTCGTACTAGGGAGGTACTTAAAGTGTTCAACATCGAAGGTCAGATTGAGAACACATCATTTATGCAGGATCTCACTACGGAAGATGAGATGAAAACAAAGTTCGTTTCTATTTCAAAGAAGGAGCGACCCCAAAGTGCCGTCAGTTTCTTTCAGCGCTCACGCAATGCTATAATGGGAGCTGCTGATGCTGTTCGTCGAGCTGCAGTAAAGGGAGCATTTGGAGATGATAATCAGAGAACTGAAGCACTAATCACGACAATTGATGGCATGATTTGGACTGGGTGTTCAAATGGACAGCTTGTTCAGTGGGATAGTAATGGCAATCGTTTGCAAGATTTCAAGCACCATTCTCAGTCCGTTCAATGCTTAAGGACATTTGGGTTTCAAATATGGGTAGGCTATTCAAGCGGCATTGTTCAGGTGTTGGATCTCAATGGTAGTTTACTTGGAGGATGGATAGCTCACAACAGTTCTGTAATAGATATGGCTGTTGGGGCTGGTTACATTTTCACCTTGGCTAACCATGGTGGTATACGCGGATGGAGTATCACATCTCCAGGACCTCTTGATAGCATATTACGTTCAGAGTTATCTGGAAAAGAATTTTTATATACTAGGATAGAAAATTTGAAAATCCTGGCTGGTACATGGAATGTTGCACAAGGAAGAGCCACCCCTGACTCACTTATATCTTGGTTAGGTTCTGCAGCCGTAGATGTTGGCATTGTTGTTGTTGGGTTGCAGGAAGTTGAAATGGGTGCTGGTTTCCTCGCAATGTCTGCAGCAAAAGAAACTGTAAGATATCTTAAAAGTTTCTCAACCTTGTGTATTTACTTACTCTGTTGACATAATGAGAGGCTTTTCTAAATTCACAGTGGATAGCTTCAAATAAATATTGGGTGAAATTTTTTGAAGAGCGGGTAGGAGACTTGGAGTTGCTTTAGTGTTTCACTTCCTATATACATTAAAAAAGGATTAAATATTTGTTTTGTGTGTTGTTTCCATTAGCATGTTAGTGGAAATATTAAAGAACTATTTGAAAACCTTGCACAAGCTACGAAATGGATTTGGAGACTATAGCTAAAAGCCTGGGAATTGAACTTAGTGAGATCCACATGGTGGTTTATGCAAAAGAACAAGTTTAGATGATAAGAAAAATAACTATTAAATTACTCAAGTTTGTTTGACAAAATTATAATTCTGTGTAAGATACAGAGTAAGCTCTAAACAGTAAAATAGTGCTATTGCTACATTTCTATGGATAGTTAGAATAAATGTAGATAGCCTTTTACATTGTTGTCATAAATACTAGGGTTAAGTTCACTAACCTCCCTTGAGGTTTTTGACAAATGCAAGTTTCTCTCCTGAGGTTTCTGTGATGACACTGCCCTCCCATGCTTTGGAAACTCTAACCAAGATTGCCCCTTCCTCTAACTAGGTCACTAACTAATTCACTAGTTGTATTAAAGTTGACTCTTAAAAGACAAAAATACCCTTCAAAGTGCATGATTTCCTCTTCTCTTGTGGAGTGATTCTAAATGAACCCATAAACTTATTTCTAACCCATTTATCTTGCACTCCCACTTAATAAGTTTAATACAATCCAAAAATACCCACCTCCTATCCACCACCAAGCCTGCCATCACTGTCTTTCTACCATAATTCCATTTTCTCTTTTTCCTTGAATTGAAATCAACTTTTACCATTTGAATATACAATGAGAAAAGCATGAGAATGGTTTGACGATCGAACCTAAATTGGCATGGAAAGTCATTTCCTATATGGTTATTAGTCCTTCCACAAGCTCCTTCAACTTCTCCATCAATTGGTCTTTAAAGTCCTTTCTCTAGCTCTTCTAGAGTGCTTGAGCTTCCCTCTCTTCCCTAACATATCTCTGGACTAATTCGTGCCATCCGTGTGCGCTTCTCTCAAGTGAACTGTTTGACCTTGTCTAGCCTTGTCAACACCCTTCTACATGTCAACAAAAAAGAACCATTGTTAAAGCATCCAACTCAAAACCAATTGGCCATGAGTGGAGAGGCCGCCCAGGCTCATATACTAGTTTTGGAGGTTACAATTAACCGACAAGCTCTAACAATCCACGCACCCCTAAATTTGCACGTGGAGAGGTAAATAACAGATCCATAACATAGGGATCATAACGAACAAGGAAACAAGGTGCACTTAGGCACAAACAATGGGGCAATCAATCAAGAGAGTCTTGTCGAAAGGAAAGTCTGGCTTTGATACTATGTTAAAGTATCCAACACAAAACTAATTAGCAATGAGTGGAGAGGCTACCCAGGCTCATATACTAGTTTCAGAGGTTTTAAATTACCAATGTGGGACAAGCTCTAACAACCACTAACATCCTTTTAGTTGAAACATATTTGTTAACTGGACATCCTTTGCAGCAACAAATAGAATCGTTTCAAGGTCGTGAAGATAAAGTTTTGAGTGTTGATTGCTGCTTACCTTAACTTCTCTTTATGCGTTCAAGTTGGCAGTTCCTGTGGAAGTGGCATCCAAAATGGTCTGTATTGTGTCAGAGTTATATCCGTTAGTGCCCTTCTGCAAGAGTTGTGTCCATTTAGTAGTTAATTTTTCATTAGGAACTATATGCTTCTAGTGCCCTTTAGTTGCAGCTATTTGGATAGACATTTTTCAGTGACTATCAGTTCCTGTCTTTTGAATCATTTAGATGGTAACATATCATGCAGTGGTATTGCTAATTCTCACACCCTTTGGAAAATACATGTGATTTTAGAATCTTGAATTACAAAGGTTCATCAAATAAGAGTTGCAAACAAGGATAGGATGCGACAATGGAACCCTTATAACTGTATTCTATTTGAATCTTAAAAGTAACAAAAGATTATGCTTTCTTTTATGTGACTAAGCTAGGGTTTTTTGGTTGCCAATTTTGAAAAATGTTTGTTATTGTTTGGTGAAGCAAATCGGGATGGATCCTGTACTACCATAATTTGCTCATTCTATTGAGGTGGGTTACTTGATTCTCAAGTTTAAATGTGTTTAGTTAGGTTCATTTGTTTTGTCAAACCAGGTAGGTCTTGAAGGGAGTAATGCTGGACAGTGGTGGCTGGATATGATAGGGACAACTTTGGATGAGGGGTCAACTTTTGAACGTGTTGGTTCCAGACAGCTGGCTGGCTTGCTCATTGCTGTGTGGTGAGTACTGTTTTGAGGATCTTGGGTCTGCTAGGATCTCTTTTGATATCAATTGGGTGTGAAGTTGTCAACCATTTCCATGGGTCAGTTGCCCGCTGAACTTTGGGTTTCTTCGTCTTTATCCTTCTATGGTAAAGGAATTTTATGTTTATGTTGGATAGGCTCGTTTCCTTCCTTGCCATACCGTTTTTTCAATCCTTTTTGTTGTTACCGGAAGTTCTCATGCTAATCTACAAATTCATTGCTTGTTATCGAAAAAAGTTCGAGGAGGATGTTTTCATTTTCTCATGAGTTAAGGACCCGTTACACAGATTGAAAAGCTTCTTGTTGGTTATTTTGTAAAGTTGGACTTGTTGCAGGATCGTGTGGGCCTTCTTTTTTAATATTTTGATACTTGCGAGTTGTCAAGAGGAGATAGGCCTTCTTTTGATTCTCTTATATAAATCCTTTCTTGCCAAGGAAAGATTAAGACTTGACCCTTCCGTAGAGAAATTGGGAGGCGGTACATATTAGATCAAATGGGAAACAAGTGGTTGTGACGCTCAGGGCTTTGATAGCCCTGATTCTGGTACATGGGCTGCATGCTTGGTTGATGAAAGAAGGTCGGGTCTAGACTCTAGAGGAAAAGGCTCCAGCTATTAAAGTCCTCCACTGATTGCATTTCTTAGTTTTTTTTTTTTTTTTAAACTTAATAAGAAGAGTTTCAGCTGATTCTACTCCATGGCCTACCAACGTTGGTTAATTTATTGTTTGCTATTGTCTTCTTTCACCAAGTATATATTTTAGCTTGTTAGGTCTTTCTTCCTGTTGGAAGAGCTCTGATTTGTAAAGATTATGCTTCAGGGTCAGGGACAATATTAGAGATCATGTTGGGGATGTAGATGTTGCAGCAGTTCCATGTGGTTTCGGACGTGCAATTGGTAACAAGGTATAGTTGGCTTTTCCTATTCTGCTGATTTGTCGTGTTCTTAAAAAGCCATAAGTTATGTAGGAGATTCATTTCGTCGTTGTTGAGCTGTTGTGTAAAATATTGCTTAAACTTTAATCAACTTAGTTATATCTCTAAGCAAGCCAGGCCAAACATCAATGATGGTTTATGAACTATGAAGCACCAACACTCCTAGAGATTCACCGTATCTGTGTCGAACACTCCGGGGACACGCAAAGACACGTATAGGACACAACATGTGGTGTGTCCATTAAATTTAATATTTTCCTTTGGGGGACAATTACATTTGGTAGGTCAATAGTGCCAAATTGAAGATTTTGGCGAACGAAATGACAATCAATCTCGATATGCTTCGTACGCTGATGGAAGATGGAATTGTAGACAATCTGGATGGCACTTTTGTTGTCACAATAAAGAAAAGTGGTAGAGTTAAAGGAAACTCACATATCTGATGAAAGCCAACAGAGCCAAACAATTTCAGCAGTTGCCTAAGACATAGCACGATATTGGGCTTCCGCAGTAGACCCACCGGTAACAGATTGTTTCTTGCTTTTCCAGGAATTGAGAGAATCACCAAGAAAAACACAGAAACCAAATGTTGATTTCCGATCAGCGATGTCACCGGCGCAATCAACGTCAGCATAGGCCCAAAGAGTCAAACTCAAAGTGGAGGAACACTGATAGATAGTACAACAAATATAACACAAGAACGTAGTAAAACAAATATAACACAAGAACGTAGTAAAGCAGTCCTATGGGTAGAATGAGTATAGATAGTACAACCAATATAACACAAGAATGTAGGAAAGCATTCCAATGTGTAGAACGAGGAGCAGACACAAACGGACTAATCATCTGGGCTGCATAAGCAATATCAGGGCGAGTCACAGTAAAACACCATCGGAAGTAGACAACTTGACATGCAATTCAACAGGAGTATCAACAACCTAGTAAAAGTCCGACGAATAAAAAGAGCTCATTCATATATACTAGGTTTGAAACCAATCTGCAGAGCAACTGATTGAAAGCGCTCATACCAAGAACGAGGAGGCTGTTTGAGCCCACAGAGAGTGCGGCGGAGACGACAAAAAAGACCAGATGTATGAGAAAATCCCGGAAGAGGGTGCATACAAACCTTTTCAGAAAGGTACCCATTAAGAAGTTATTCTTAACATCCAACTGAAAGAGAGACCACTTGTCCACGGCGGCCATAGAGATCAAAGTGCGCAGGGGATCCATTTGTGCTGGCAATACTAATGGGGGAAGTAGGGGAAACACACTTACAGCTTGTTGAGGACTCCTTTCGGTGGCAGCCATGAAAGCCTGAAACTGCTAATGCTGCTGAAACGAGAGAGAAGATGGGGCTCTACTAGAAGTAGAAACTGTAATGGCTATTGCAGGACAATGGAGTTGTTGTAGTGGTCGAGAATATGATGCAGCAGTCAAATGTGAATAGTTGTGTCCGTTAGGTTGTCCAAGCTTGGGGCACGTATTCATCGAATGACCCTTCTAATGCAAAAATTTACGTTCATCCATAGCAACTCGAGGTTTAGGCTTGCCAGTGACCTGCAACATATGTGATGCCAGATAGGCAAGAGAGGAGCTAAATACTGACTAGGTGGAGCATTTGGAGTTACAAAGACCAAGCGGGAGATGCAGGATAATACACAAGAGAGAAAACTACCAAAAAGAGTGCCAACAAAGATGATTCAGGACACAAAACAGTATTAAACAATTGCCCAAACAGTACAAAACAGTATATTAATTTGCATTATATTTATATCATTTTCTATTCATATAGTTGATTTGGCTAAAGGTCATCGTACCAGGGAGCTGTTGGTTTGAGGATGAGAGTGTTTCGTCGGACAATGTGCTTTGTAAACTGCCACTTTGCTGCACACTTGGAAGCTGTCAAAAGCCGCAATGCTGATTTTGATCATGTATATCGAACCATGGTCTTCAGTCGACCGTCTAACCTTCTCAATGCTGCTGCTGGTATGGTGCCATACCTGTTCTTGTCTTGCTTCCCTGGTCAAGGTATTTAATATTTATGGATTGTTTATCCTTTTCGTTTGCCATTGGTCCTTAATGCAGTTGGAGTGTCATCTGCCGTTCAAATGCTTCACGGTGTAAATGTATGTCCACATTGTGTTTAATTGGTACTCCGTATTTGAAGATCTGGTGCTTAAGTTGTGCTGTTGAACTACTCCTCTTCCGTTTCAAGGTAAATCTTTGATGCTCGTGCAGGCCATGGGCATAAACTCTGTGGAGGGCATGCCTGAGCTATCTGAGTCCGACATGGTTGTATTTCTGGGTGACTTCAATTATCGGCTTGATGATATATCTTATGATGAAGCAAGGGATTTTATTTCTCAAAGATCCTTTGATTGGCTCAGAGAAAGGGATCAACTCCATGCAGAAATGAAAGCCGGGAATGTATTCCAGGGAATGCGTGAAGCGATCATTAGATTTCCTCCCACGTACAAATTTGAAAGGCACCAAGCTGGTTTAGCAGGTACCTTTTGCTATACTGTGGGATTTTTGTTTGTGGGTATCAATGGTTTTTGTCTGAACTCGACTTGAACGTAGTTCTATTGTATCTGTTGAACCCAATAAAGTGGAATGTTCTAATCCTGTTACAGGTATATTCTTGCATTTACATATTCCATTGTAGAGAATGTTGAAGTGTGCTTCTGAGGGATTGATTTTGTTGTACTGTCTGCATTTAGGGTATGATTCTGGTGAAAAGAAACGCATTCCTGCATGGTGTGACAGAATTATATACCGTGATAGCCGTTCTGGTTCAGTATCTTCGTGCAGTTTGGACTGTCCTGTAGTATCTTCAGTATTACAGTAAGTTTCCTTGCAGATTTCTAGATGCATACATGAATTAACTCGCACATGTGTACATCTAACATCTACATATACCCATGCAGCATGCCAAGCGTAGTGTAAGAAACAGTAGTCAGAGTCAATGATGATCTACAAGGACCCATCTTCATTAAGTCCATACGGTCGCACTCTCATGACATCATTCACCTCTTGTTTCTTTAAATGGACTTTGGTATTAACTTATGCATGTGCTGGCTTGTTAGAGAAACTAGTGTTAGACCACGTGTCAATTGCTGGCTTGTTAGACCACGTTTGTTGCACGTCATCTCGTGATCTGTCACATTCTAAGTATTGTAGAACTTTGGTCGTTAAAGAAAATTTGTTAAAGGTGAGGGAGTACAGATAATTATCGATGCATGTCATACCCAGGGGCGGACCCACCATAGGGCACGTGGGGTCACGTGCCCCCACGACCTTTAAAAAAAAAAAAAATTTGGTTTTGTATATATATTATTTATGTTGAATGTATGTAAGGAGTTGATTGCTGGTGCAGTGGTAAAGTGCCCTTTTGTTAAGCCAGAGGTGGCGGGTTCGAGACTCAGCGCATACAATCCTGAATGTTCTATCTGCCTTTTTCCCAAAAGGCAGAGTAGAAAATGTGGTTTTTTTTCCCCAAAAGGCAATAGAAAAATCTGCATTTTTCCCAAAAGGCAGAGTAGAAAATGTGTTTTTTTTTTTTTTCCAAAAGGCAATAAAAAATAGTGGTGCGTACCTTAATTTTTATACTATTCATGGGTTCGAGTCTATCTCCACATTGCATTTGTATACTTTTTGTCCCCAAAACTGTAATAGTAGAGTTAGTAATAGAAAAATAGTTGATGAACATGTGATAATGCATATAGTCAAAGTGCACAAGTTTGCTCAAGTAGCTAATTATTAAAATACATATATACTCTAAAATTATTAATTTATCATGAATGCTAAAATTATTTTGAAGTAAATGTGCTTAACTGTAACTTATATATTACGGTTACAAAAAAAATTGGTGCCCCCGCTATGTCAAATTCCTGGGTCCGCCACTGGTCATACCCATTGCTTAATTTCATTACACTTTCGAATATTTCAGTATGGAAAATAGGTTAGATTTTGAATTTAATGAGTTTTGTTCTCCATGGTACCGAAGAGATGCAAAGAATGACATTTCTAAAAGCATGCAAATTCTACTATAGTGATTTTGCTTTTGCTCAAATGTCTGATGCAATTAAAAAAATCAAAAGATATACCAACGAAATTTGATAATTTACTGTGAGATCAGCTTCTTTGTCATCAAGCAGAGATTGTATATGATATGCCATCTTTGAAACCTTCTCAAGCATTTGCGCACCTCCAAAACATCCCCACTTAAAAAGGCAGAGTGCACTGAATCAACTATTCACTTATTTTCAAGTTTTTGTGGACCATTGCACCTTCCAGCTTCCAATGCTTCACAATCTGTTAGCTTTAGGTCCATAGTCATCCATGTTGCCAATCAATAATGAAATGTGAAAAAGGAAGGAAAAATTTTGGGTGTTTTTTCAAAACTCGCAAATTGAATATAATTGTCAAAAGAGAAGAAAAGAAGCTTGGGGTGCAAGTGTACAATCTGGAGACTGAATATCTTATTTTCCTCACATATAATGGTTCGGACCGAATTTAACCACACAAATAGACACATACAACAGAGGTTAAACAAGTCTAAACTTTGTTTTGTTTGAAAACAGTCCATACACTTTTATTCCAACACATCTCAAAGGGATAAGAGAGGTTCCAATGCTGATATCCGTATGAATGCAAAGAATCCAAGAAAAACCAATGCTTATTGTATCTAACCAAGAAAACCCTGATGGAGGTTTGTCACATACAAAGACTAGGAGAGAGAAATCAGGTAACCGTAAATCTGTAAAGCGCAGTTCAGAGTTACAAGAATGATGGAAATAATTCATAGCAATACTTTGATGTGAAGATTAAAATATTTTTTAATGTAACTTTTGATGAGATTTTATCGGAATAGTAGTTGATGACTTGCCTTTCAATGAAGTGAAGGGAAAGTAGAGTGATATCCCAAGCACAGGGTCTATGACGTCCTCTATGATACTTTATGAGAGATCTTACGATTGAATGGAACACCAAAGAAATTATCAAGAGATCATAGAGAAAGTTTCCCTCCATAACTGTCAGATTGGTAACCACCAACGCATCTAAAAGTTTAAGCTATTTGAAAGAGGGGTAACTTCATTATTAATATTCTCAATACGCCCCCTCGCGAGGCTCTCCTTCATAAGCGAGCTAAACGCGTGCTACTATTTTAGTTATTAGGTGGGCGATGAGGTTCGAACACAGGATCTATTACGTGCTTTGATACCATATTAGATTGTTACCCACCAACTCATTTAAAAGCTTAAGTTATTAGAAAGAGGGGTAACTTTGTTGTTTATATTCTCAACACTAACAATTGACCAATCATGCAACGCTAATACAACATCCACATCCTAAACTTGTACGTAGCTTTAACTTATTTGTTCATCTTGCATGGAACTCCTTGGCATGAAACAAAAAGTAATAGACTCTACTACATTTACCATTTCTCACCAGTCACCACCAAAGGCCAATATTATACGCAACTAGTACTGAACTTAGTGGTTGCCATCTAAAACTTGGCACAGTATATTCTGTTTTATTCACATGTGTAATAAACACCCGACGATATACGTTGACACAAGTATGTGGAAATAAATTGGGAATTCCTATAAGATGATGTGGATTCTCACTTTTTTCTAGAGTCCATGTGCACATTTTGTTCCCTCAGAGGCCATTTTGCATTTCTCACAATCCAATTTCCTTACCAACATATCAAGCTAAGTTGAAAATTACTTTAATTGATGCACTCATTGGCCTTGCGCATGCCAAACCTAGATAGGTAACCCAAGCTTGCTTAGAGAAATCATGTGCCATATATTACGTCCCTAAACGAGTAACTTAGCCCATAACCATGGCTCCCCCACATTGAACTAAATCCTAGAAGACCCATACCCTTATAAATAAATCAATAAATAAAAGCAAAGGGAAAACAAAGTTAAGGGTTTCTACTTTAACATACTGTGATACATACACAAACATGTACATGCACATTAAGTGTAGTAATCTTAAAGAAGGATTCATATGTGTTAAAAATTGTTAGCAAGCATAAAGTTATAGCTAATCTAATGAGCCTAGCCTTATGACTTTTGCATTAATTCTTTTTCCTGAACATATAAAGCACCAAACGGCTTCCTGTATATTGGTAAGGTCCAAAACAGACCAGATCTGAGACCCTAAAGCATAGAGAATCCATAATAAACAGAAAGACACTCGGTTTCTATCCTTCAATGCAAGCTTTTATGTCTGATCGAAAAACTAATGTAGGTTATTCTGATACACTGGAAAAACAAAAGCTAAAATGAGTTTCAATCGTAATGAAAAAATGTATATATACATCTGTGTAAAGAATCTGACTTTTGCGAAATCATGGCCTAATTCTTTATTGTTCTCCTTTAAACGCTTTATCCTTGATGCAAATAAATATAACCAAGATAAGCAGGCAAGTAACACCAGCTGAATCAACCCAAAATACCGAAGTGTTTTAACACTAGGAATCAAAACATAAGACTAGCACTACATATTTAGCTGCTAGAACAAAATAGAAAGAGCTAGGACCAAGAAAGATTGTCTTAATAGTGAAAATACAGAGATAGAAACAAGTTTAACCTACCAAAGTGCGCTCCTTCCTATCCAAGAGAAGTACCTGAATCTGGACACTATTCAGGTCTGAACATGAAGAAATCAGCGGCTTTGGCTAGCCTCTTCGCACATACAGCGACGGAGGGAACGGTAGGCGCTGCGGGATCGAATCTTCAAGACCCAACCCTTTAATTCTTCAAAACCCTAGCTGGTTTGGAGCTCTTAGCTCTACGTAGTTTTCTTCCGGCTAAAAAAGTCCCCAAGTACTGCAGATTACCCCCCTTCCCAAAACATTATATTTGTTCCAAAATCACCCCAAAACTCCCAAAAACTCATAAAAAAAGACCAGCTAGACCAAAAAGGATTTCAACCACGGAAATGACATAAACGCCCCTCACTAAAGAACCTTAACAAAAACCCCTACTATGTACATATTTACATTGTTTGCATCAATCCTTGGTAAAGAAAACGCGGAATAACTGGATACCAAGCATAGACTAATATAATCATTTATGAGAACAGATTAAATGTCTAAAAATGGGCTATGAAAACTACTAAAGTACCAAGATCCCCTAAATCCCTCAAGCATATCACTGAGAGATGGGCTTGTTTCCTTGATGTCAAAGAACTTCTTATTGCACCAAAGAAAGGTATGTGTAAAACATGACTCAGCTTTGGAATCTCTGGAAAAGTTAGCATTTTTAGTTCCTTTTGCTTTTATTGACTTTTGGAATATAATATACGTTTTGACCCTTTTAAATCAATTTCATCATGCTTATTGATTAATTACAATTATGAAAAAAAACGTCAAACCAAAATATTGAAAGCCCTGAACAACTATAGTCGTTCAAACACCAAGAAAATATGAGAATAAGCATGGAATATTGGTATCTTGTAAAGGACGATTGTTTTCGAGAGGAAGCAGGTCATTGGGCCCGTCAGGGTTCGGTACGGTCAAATTGCAATGTTACCCCGAAATATGTGACCAAAATGAACCCAATAAAAGATAAGGACTTTCAAGTTGTATTGGCAATTTGTTACAGCAACTTCTCATGCCAGAACACCAAATTAAGGGATAATTGCAGAAGAGCGCGGGAAATATGTACCTATATGTACAGTGTCTTGGGCTGCTCGGTTTTGAGAAAGGAGGGGCAGAGTAGGGAAAAGGAAGCTAAATATGCCAAGCCATGGATGAACATAAAAGTTCCCCTTCAATTCCCTTTTACTCATAGTGGATGGATATGGTGTCTGATGACCAGTCAGATTGTTTGCTGATATCTGATGAGGGGCATAATCTGTGACTGGGGCTTTGGGCACCCTTTGTTTTTTGGTTTTGTTTAATCATGATCTTTAGAAGCGTAAACTATTACTGCGTGGTAAGAAGTACCATCTATTTACCTGGTAAAACTGCTCTTTGTGTGTTCTATTGTGTTTTTATTCCTTCTAAAGGGGTTACATGTCCTTCTATTAGGTATGAGGCTTGCATGGATGTGACAGATAGTGATCATAAGCCTGTACGTTGCATATTTGGCCTTGAGATTGCTCGAGTAGACGAGTCAATAAGAAGACAAGAGTTTGAAGAAATTACTGGCTTTAACGAGAACATCAAGTGTATGCTGGAAGAACTATGCAAGGTTCCGGAAACTATTGTCAGTACAAACAACATAATTCTTCAGAACCAAGACACATCCATTTTGCGGATTACCAATAAAAGTGGGAAAGAAAATGCTCTTTTTGAAATAATTTCTGAAGGTCAGTCCACGATTGAGGATGGACGAGCATCCAATCATCACCCAAGAGGTTCTTTTGGCTTTCCTCGATGGCTTCAGGTACGACTCCAGATCTTGAAAATGATAATGAATGCTATTTCTTGACAGTATGTGGGCTCTCAAGTCAGCAACCTGCGGCTTTGGTTTGAGGAAAAATTGTTACTTCCGATTGGACTAGTTCATAGTCGGGGTCAGAATATTGTACGTTTGTAGTGTTTTACGCCTCAGCTTGGAAAGAACCTGCCAGCTTAAATGTCTATAGCAACTAATGAGGAACATAGTTATATTCTAACTGGAAACCAAGAAAATACGCAATAGGCGTATATCTTAAGAGAGGAAACATTAGCCATTTCAGCTTCAATACGCCAACGGTTTTGGGTTGGTTTAGACATGTATATTTAAGACATTTTCAAGGGAAAATGCAGATACACTCCAATCTCATAAGAAAATAAAACCCACTGAACTCTTTCCTTTTTGAGTTTGGATCCTCTCCAATCCCTAACCTTGCTAGTGACCCATTTTTGGATCTTTCCCCGGGCCCACTTTAATGGTCGGAAACGTTTATGCTCAATGAGAACATTAACCATGTCAAAAATCATGTTGATCGGATACCGATTAATACCGAATGGATTTATCTTCAAGAAAATAGATAGGCACACTGGACTTAAACATGTTATCTCAAGATAAATGTATTGCGATTTGACAACTTTCAACAAGAGTTTTGTAATGATTGATGTTCTCTTCAATCTCTAGAAAATGAACAGTTTCGATTATCTAAGCGGGCCCATAAAGGGCTCCATAAATGAGCCCGACAACACAGTCGAGTCACCTTGGTTGGACTCTTCTTTTTCTAAAACGTTGAGGCTCCTAAACACTCTCTCTCTCTCTCTCTCTCTCTCTCTCTCACACACACACACACACTCACACGTAGGCACTTGCCCTTCTTGAGGCCAAAAAATTAATCTTCTTAAAGTCAATTGTTAACATTTGCTTTCTTTTTCAATCCCATGTGGTCACTGTACCGAGTCTATATTACTCTACTCCTATCAATTGAGAGAATTGCGCTGAATTAACAAACACTGTCTATCCATGCAACCATCCTACTGTCATCCCTCTATCCTTCATAATTTGTAGGCCATCTTTCTCCTCTCTCTCTCTCTCTCTCTCTCTCTCTCATCAACTATTTTATCTCTCTTTATTTTAACAAAACTTGGTGCCAACCTCTCGAGTAAATGATTTTGAAGGTAATTTTGAAGATAGGAAGTACGCTGTTTGTCATTCACACATTGGATATAGCTCAACTTCCTTGCAGCTATTGTCTACTTCCTTACTCCTATATTCTCAGAAAAGGTCAAAAGTTACACAATTGAAACTCTTTAGAATTAAGTCGCAACTCACCTTTGGACTCTGATTGCCGGTCATTTGATGATTTGGAAGATATGAAGTACACCATTCGTCACTTCACATTAACTAATGCTCAACTTCTTTTAGAAGTTGTCTGGTTCATTTCTCGTCCCATTTTCTAGTTTTTTGTTTTCATTGCCATCTTCAAGCTTTTCTATTTTGATCTCAATTATTGGGGGTTGGCTACATGGATCCATTTCCTCCTAAGTTCTAGTTATCTAACGAATTCGGATTTGTAATTTTGGATGGATAATTGGATATGAGCATTATCTAGATCACTGGTTTGCATTAGTTGGTTGGCTGTTAAAAAAATTTGTTGGTTGGTTGTTATTTTGTAAACTACAACCTCGGGATTTTGTACTTTTTCCCTAAAATCAAATCAGCTTATCAATTTTTTCCCCTTGTAAACAGGTCAATCCAGCGACTGGCATAATTAAACCAGGCCATATCACAGAGATATCAGTTCATCACGAAGAATTCCACACACTGGAGGAGTTTGTTGATGGCATCCCTCAAAACTGTTGGTGTGAAGATGCCAGAGACAAAGAAGTTATGTTGGTGGTCAAAGTGCGTGGCACCCGCACAGTTGAGAGTAGGTGTCATCGAATTCGTGTGCGTCACAGCTTATCCGGCAAGATTAGTACGCATACAGACAATAGTAGCAACACTTCTGGCAATACCCAATCAAATGTTCTTCGTCGGGCTGATTTCCAGAGACTTAGTGGCTCCTCTGATGTAGTTGACCACCTAATAAATCTTCATTCTCCTTGAAACAGTTCAGGTATATACTGTTAATGCAGAAACCGATGTGCTGGTCGATATTCGTAGAGGGCCCATAGTTTGACTGGCAGAATATCGACTACATGAGGGTCTGAGTGTAAATAGCTGCAAAGCTCAGATGAGGTTTTTGTGCCACCTTGAAATCATCTTGATTCCAAAGCAGTTGCACTCTGTGTGCTTAAAGACAAATTCTGTGAGTCTTGAGTTGTTTGTGGTCATCGGGTTGTACTTCAGGACTCCTATTGTCAGTGGCATCTGTAGCAAAGAAAAAATGAGTGCATCAACAGCTGAAGTCTTTGACCAATTACGTCTATTCTAACTTCGCTACCATGCCAGCCAAATGAAAATTAGATTTGTTATGTTTGAACATTATCTGAACATACTGTATATAGAAAAAAATACAAACAGAAGGGGTAAACAATTGGGCAGGGTAAGACCCATCCCTTCTCTGTTTATAAGTTAAATCTTTTTGTTTTTCCATTTTTTTATAGCAGAATTTTGAATTTTGGCCGTCTTCACAGAGATGGAAAGACCTGGCAGTAAGGCTTGTTGAATAATGCTGATAACATTGATTGATGGGTTCCTTCAGCTTGTAACTATTTCTTTACCACGGTTTCTTAGTAGTAATTTTACATTTGTCTCTCTCATACATTCAGATATTACCGAATTGGACCCTATATTGCATTTGATTTCAGATTCAGCTGGACAGAATAGCTCTACTTTTAGTGCTCTTACTTGCATCAATTGGAATCAATGTTGTTTAGGTCAAAACCAAGTTAATAACTATGCTCTAACGGGTCTCTGAGTGTTGGCTGCAATTTTGTCTTCACTTCGCGCATGGCATTTTTACTTGGAACACATGGATCAGAGAAACAACAACTGCAACCTGATTCCATGTTATTTCCGTTAGTAGGGATGAAGGCAACCGATGGTACTATTGTATTTCGTTCTGGTTTGAAGGCAACTTATCCATTTTTATAGAAAGAGAACGGCCTGGATGGCGAACTTGATTGGCAAAGCTTCAGTTACCTACTTTTCAGTTTAATGTATTCGGCTCTCTACCTACTTTCCAGTTTCATGTGTTCGGCTCTCTCATCTTGTATTGTGATTCCAGATCCTGTAGAGTCTCAATTGCTTCTTTAATAGCAGTTGTCTCATAATGTAGAATTTTTTTTTAAACAAAAGCATAATCGCGGTAAATAAACAATAATTATATATTAAGCAAGGCTGCTCTAGCAAGTTCATGAGCAACCTTAACATCCGATCTAGGAATCTTAACTACTTTTACATACTTTAAGATTTAACTTCCACCATTGCAGCAGACCACCATAAATAACAAAGGGAAAATCGATCCCCACTTCTAGCCACCTTACTCTAAATATAGGACTCCAACGTCTCATTACAAAAAGGATAAAGGAGCTGGTACAATAACAAACCTTACAACTCAAACCCCTTGGTCATCACTGTAACGGAAGAGGAAATCCCCGCAGGTATGTTGAATCTACACCAGACTCTCGGACCAATGCCACCCGTCCGGTTCTTGCCACCTTCAAGGAAAAATCATCAGTATTCATCACCAAGTAAGAGCAAAGTCCAAAAGAAGGACTATACATACATAATAGAAAGATGGGTTGATGGAAGGTATTCGGATAAATGAAATTTAAGACCCAGCTGCTATCAACAATAAAAAGTAATGATCTCCGGAAGCGAAGTAAAAGGTTGCATGTTACCGCAATCAGATACGTAGAGGCACAGAAACGAGCCATATTACAGGGTTCTAAATATTGGCCATCGCAAATTGATCAGCCGATACGTAAAGGATTTAAGACATCCAGTACCGGTATTTACCAATGTATCGGCCGATATACCCACCGATATACTTGTTACACGGTCTTGGTTAGAACTCAACTCCAAAAACTAGCTATTGAAGTGAGGGTGTCCTCATGCTTATATTCATCATATTACTTTGGTACCCAAGCAATATGGGACTTCGCTTCACACCCTCCCTCACACCCAGCGTGCTCACTCGGCAGCACTTGCCGCGTACAGGCCAAGGACACGCACCCTACCCATCCTTGGCATACCCGGCTCTGATACCCCACATTGCTTGGGTACCAAAGTAATATGATGAATATAAGCATGAGGGCACCCTCACTTCAATAGCTAGCTTTTGGGGTTGAGTTCTATTCAAGACCGTGTAACATGGTATCAAAGCTCAGGTTGCAAGAGGTCTTGGGTTTAAGTCTCTCCGTCTGCATTTGTTCCCCGGTTGCACTATGTTTCTCCCCTTCGTATTCTGTTTCGTTATGTCGATGATAATTTGCATTTCCACGTGCAAGACGGGGTTGCAAGTGAGGGAGGGTGTTAGATAGCTTGATATACATTGTTGGGCTAATCTCCTAACAGCTTAAGCTTTTGGGAGAGTTGGTAACTTAACAATACCTTCGAATAGTGACCGGTATATGCTCGTATCTCTGATACCGGTACGCATACTGATAGTGCTATGTAGAACCCTAGCCTTAAAACTTATGATTCTGTCCTCTCCTTTTCTGCTTTGTTCCTTCTTGTTTTGCTTTATACACGTGATGAGAGGGGAAAAAAAATTGAATCCTGGACGCAATTTGGTTAACAGAAAGTTTGGGACACAAACCTCACAAATGCCGTAGGGCTCCAGCAATTTCTGCAATGCAAGCATCTTGTTGAAATCACCTGTGAGCTGAACAATTAAAGTAGAAAAATGTTACCGAAAAACATGAAAAAGGCAAAGAAAAACAAAAACAAGAAGTACAAGAGGAAGAAGAAAGAACGAAAACAAACTAGAATAGTTCAGTCCACAAAGCGAATTAAGACAGCCAATGACAGCAATGCCAGTATGAGTTGGATCATCACCATTAATCTTGTGGGAATAATGATAATGTTTTAACACGGATAAGTAAATGGGGAAATAAGGTACCACCATGCTACTTTGTTCGTGCTAAAAACTAACAGTCTGCAATGTTTATCCCCACACCCGCAGTAAATTGAAACTATAACAGGGAAGTGATGTCCGTAGCCTGTTTCTGATCTAGTAAGCTAGACTTCACAACCACTGCAAGGTCAAATAAAATGTTGTCATCGTTCAAAATGCAACAGATAGTAGAAAATGCGACTCTTCTGAAGACATTTAACTTCAGGGTTTGGATTTCTCTACAGAGAAAACTTCACAAGATGACTGACATGATAAACAATAGATGGAAAAAGAGGTTCAGAACTTTGACATTTATTGTCCTAGGCATGTGCAGAGTTGCAATGGATTACAGGACTTGCTAAAAAAATAACTAATGTTTCTATCAAAACCAACAAAGATGCAGTAGATATTGCAAAGTGAGGCCGACAGCAGTTTCTAAACAAAGACAGCATCCACTCTCCGGAAACCTAGGTATCAATGTGTCAGCTGGCAGCTGGACATATGCCTAATAACTGCTTAAAGAACTTGTGAGGAAGAGAACTAAAACAAAAAAAACCTAAATATAAAGACAGAAAGGGTACTGTTGCATCATGAGGTAAGTGCATAGTCTAGCAAATGATTTCACCTCTACTGTTATTGTATGGTCAGATATATCAACAGCTTTGGCTCGGAAGATACTGATAATATCAAGAACATCCCTCCTAGCAGCAGCATTCACAGCAACCTTAAGCAACATCAACTCACGCTCTGCAAATGGCGTGTGTGTCAAATCCTGAACCTGAACAACCAACAGCATTCTCATTGTTGGCAATTTGCTTGCTCAAGATACAGATTCATAAACAAAAAAAAGTCAATCAAATAGCACAACGTCAATTCCTCAAAAGGGTAATTTCAACTATATGTCCGTGGCAGTTTTTCTACACTTCATAAAACAATGGGTTCTCCTGGAGTGCAATTATAGGATTGTAATAAAAATCTTGAAACAGCTGGAGGAAAGGAACGACGATACTTAAAAGTTTAACTTCATTTCCACTAAAACATGATCTCGTATTTTGTTGCATGCAGAGGAAAAGTTTTTTTTTTTGGGGTAAGTGATGCAGAGGAAAAGTTACTGGGGAAGAAAGGGTAAAACGCCTATGAATTTTTTCTCTAGCAAGACATCAAGAAGTATGTATTACTAAACCATTCACATAGAGTCTTATTCCATGGAACATGTCCACAATTTAATTAACAAACTATTACCGGGTAACATCCCACAATATAGGTGGAATATCCCTCACCTCATGAAGATCCACCAACTTGTAAAACTGCTGAACCAACTTTCCAATAGATTCATCAGTTCCAGGAACAACTGTCGTAATCCGTGAAAGCCCTTCCTCTTCTGCCGGACCCACAGCTAAACTCTGAAGCCAGGAATGCAAGGCATCACTCATCTAAGAAGTCATACAAATTAGAAATGAAGTAAACAATAAGCAAGATGAGGACAAAACTAACCTGAATGTTAGAACCTCTTCGAGATATAATACCAGTAACCATGTTCAGAACCCCGGAAGAGTTACTGACAAGCATGGATAGAGTGTGCGATTGAAGCCCACTTGCCTGTACGAATAAATCAATTAGAATGGATAGTAACGAGTTTAAAAAAAAAAAAAAAAAACAGAGGAAGAATCCATTTTGAAACTAGTATTTCGCAAATCAAAAGCGTACAGGTTTTTATCTTCATGTTAAAGAACTGAACCATTTTGTGGTAATGTTTAACTGTTGTAGGAGCAAACTCGAAAACAAACATAATATTAAGTGGGCAATAGGCCTCTTACATCTTCGTCATAGAGAACACCCCAGTGAGCATCAAGAACTCGATTAGGTGAGATTTCTTCGTCGAGCTCCACAGGATAAACATCACCCTTCATTTAAAAAACAAAATATAAAAATAAGAAACAACCACAAAGAAAATGATTGAGGTATCCAAAATATCAAAGGCTCGAGATTAACAAACAATTATCCACAAACGAAGCAGCAATATTGTACAATAGCCATATTGTAAAATACCTTGTAAATCTGGCAATTAGTATTCACACAAGACGAGATTATTTTTTGTATATTTTTGTAGTAAAACATTGTCTCGTTTTATCAACCACTACAAAAATTTCAAAATTTTTAAAACATAATCCACAGTTACCATGACCGCAAAAGATGATTCCTTGGATTACTTGTACTATCAAATATCAAATGCATTCCGAGTAAATGAAGCTTCACATCACAAGCCTCTTTGTTTCTTTTTATTCACTTCTTTCCTGACTCAATTTTTCAATTCGGTTACGTCTCTTAAAATCAGATAATATAATTCTACAGTAACAGCACATACCCTATTTTCATATTCCAAACAGATACAATTCTCCCAAGGTGTCATGGGTTGATAGATTTTTCATCTGATTCATTATATCCTCAATATTGGTTAATTGAATTCATAAGCATGGCTTCAACTGCAAGTGATATCACCCAAGAGACTGTCCAGGTGCTACATGGGTAACTCATCTGTTGGAATACTAGTATATTAGTATACTAGTATTATATGTTTAGTCCCACATTGCTTGATTTCATTATGTAACGTAC
>JAOTQK010000020.1:16718815-16736465 GCA_025642025.1 Rhododendron ferrugineum
GTCTCTTTATATAAATAAATGATTATGTGTGAGGGTTAATTTAACACCCTACACACTTTTTCCTTCCTAAACAACATCATCTACGTTAGAAAAATAGCATGCCTGGCCCATTAGTTGGAGGAAAAAGTACTTACCATTGAGGATGTATGGGGGTTTCCATTCTGTGACGTGCTGCTAAGATTCCTTAAAAGAGAACCACCAGGAACTGTCCCTTCAAGATCCGGATAAGAAGCAGCAGAGAATCTCCAAAAAGGAGCTGTCTCGCCCATCTTTTCCCGTTTCAAGGCAATCTACGATTTAAAATTGAGTCAATACATTAGACAAGAGGAATGCACATAGTGCTGTTTTTTCCCGTTTCCTTTTAACCTTTGTAACTTCGGTTCTTTGATTAATAAAATTTTCTTTGCCGATAAAAAAAAAAAAATTGCAAACAACCACAAGTCACAATATACCTATAATGCTATATCCAGACCATCCCTCAACAACCAACAGAACCACCTAACTACATGTTTGAACTTTGAACATTAACTGAAAAACAAAGCGTATGAGGTTCTTTTCATACCACCTCTTCGAGCCTCTGCCTGTTCTCTCCCTTAAAAGTACTACCCACGAAACCAGCTACCCACACCCTGCCCTCATCTCTCCACGTGATGATAAAAAGAAAAGGTTGTACTTATGCAAAGAATATGATTGCTTATTTTCCAGGCACTTCTGCCCCGCGACATGTAGATTTGCTAGCAGAAGTAGCAAAGAGGGTGTGGATTCGACCCATGTAAACATGCAGGTCCTGAAAGATGCTGGAGCTTCAAAACTACATTGCCTCCAAAAATTTAGGGCACAATTTTGACTGAGGAATATTACATGCAGAATGTAATGCATAGGAAAGAATCATATGTTTTGAGTATTTACTGGTTGAGGTGCATATACTCTTGTATGTATATAAAAGGGATATCTAACCTTTCCAGTTCTAGCAAGTTCCTTAATTCCAAACTTGCTAAAATTTCTCTGCACAGCAGCTATCTTCCCGGGGTCTCCAGTGACCTGAGTCATTCACAGCAGTTATCTATTTACGTTATGTAAAATCAATAAATAAACATGCATTCAAGATAAAATATTGTCCCACACTGGTATATTCAGCTGATCCCAAAGTTTTGCACAAGAGCAATATTCTGCTACATAAACCATCTTTTTATGCCAAGGGCTTTCCCTTTGTAATTTTAACTACTCAATCTTCTTATGGATAAATGATATATCAGTATCAGGTGATTACAACTATAGTTAAGCATGCTATTTCCCCGGTGAAGAACTATGAGAAACTTTTGTCTACATATGTCTGGATACATAGAAACTAGAAGCCATAATCAGAAGTGGAAGTCCACCATAAGATATGCCTCTTATTGGGCTCAAACTCTGTGCACTTAAAGCATAAACCAAAGCTGCTATGCACCTGTTTGGAGAAAGCAATGAGCAGCAATAATCATATTGCGGGTGAAAAGCCACGTACAGAAAAATGTATACACAAAAGCAATGAGTGTTGAGCAGCAATAAGCATAGTGGCTAATTGTTCAGATGTGCTGCATGTTTACAGAAGTTGCCAAATTGGTAACCTTGGCAAGCTCTCTCAATCGAGCTTCAGCCATAATCTGACCTCAACCCCCACAAAAGTCAGTAGGGTCTTTCTTTCTTTTTTTAAAGGAAAAAATTAAAATATAGTGCTCTTGCAATTTTAATGAAGCATTTGTCCGTACAAATTACTCATAAATTACGTAAACATATCAATCTAAATATTAACTAGCATGGATCACAAAAATCCAGGGTAGCAAAATGATAAACAATCACCTCAACAGTCACAAAATGATCTGAAACATCCACAACTTTGGCTCTGAAGATGTCTACCAACCCCATCAACTGAAAAGTAAGACACAATAATCAGTAACCAGAGCAATTACACATGAAATAGTAAGGGGAAAACAAGGTTAACCAATCCCTTAAATAGAGAAGGTGCTCGCCTAATTAACTGCTTTTTCCAGTTAGGCATCAACGAAACAAACTCAGAAGTGCTTCTATGTCTACAAGATAGGGACCCATAAACTTGTGATATACCAAAAATTCCTTGCACTCCTTCACATGACAGCATTGGCAACATATACATAGAGAACATAAGACAGGTATTGGAAAGAAATCAGCAGGACAAGTCTCCTAGATAGAAGACTAATTCCGTTAGAAATTTCTCAAGATTATCATCCTTGAAGCTTTTTTTATACAAGCCAAAACTCGATGAAAATGTTAGACAAATTTGGTTTTCCCGATAGGCTACTGGACAAGACAATATCATCTAAAGCAATCTTGTTGCTGACAACTGCACACCCTTTTACTGAAGGAGGGTGAGGATGGGCATGTCGAATATTTCTCTTGTCCCCATTTTTCCACATTCCAAGCAATGAAAGTTAATAAAATACGTAAAAGATGCCTAAAAAGGATACACATTTTCAGTTGGGCAGAAATGCTATCCAACAACGAATCAGGAGCATGAGGGGGTATTTTGAGAGAAGGAAAAATGCCCAGCAAGAAAGGGAGCATGAGGAGCATATATTTTTGTACTAGGTGTACACATTGCAACAAATCTTCCAGGAATTGTAATAAAGCTTTGGTTTTTCTCCCTAAGAGGCCATCCGGGGGATGCTATATATGGTCTTTTGTTGGATGACCAGAATTTTTCTTCCACAAAGAATAACAAATTTAAGACAAAGAGTCAAGTACTATGAAGCAACCTCAGCTCGTGTGCTTGGATCAGCATTAAGCTTTATAAGCATTAGTTCACGCTCTACTTGTGGTTCCCTTGAAAGATCCTCCACCTGATACGTCAGATAAAAAAGAATAGTCAGAAGAATCAGATGCAAGGGAAGAGAATTTCTTTTGATTAAATAGACTGGGAAGGAAAACGATTTCTTCTAATGTTCCAACACCTCTTTACTTCTGTTCATAATATCGGACTAGTAGTACAAGAAAAACGTCTAACGCCCACCAAACCTCAGCAATTTTTAGCTGTAATACAAAACCTTAACAAAAACCTCTATCCAAATCCAAGCACTGACTTAGTTTTATTGACAGCACTGCCGTAATCTCTCCTGGTCTGAGGTTTTTTTGCTACATTACTGATTGAAGCCCTTTCACATCACGCACTCTGATCCAATTTTGTGAATAGAAAATGTTATAAAAATCCTAACCGATTCACCCTGTTTTTTTTTTTTTTCACCCCCCCCCCCCCCCCCCCCCGTGTCTATCGTAATAAGTAAGTGGGACTGACTTATACCAAAAAAACAAGTGGGACTATCCTAAAGGACGCAATGCCATTAACAACAAACAGCTAGAGGGAAAAAATCGACCACTCTATAACAGAGGTTTTTTTAGTTTTTTTCATCGCCAATGAAAAAATCATTGAAGCAAAAGGAAATCAAAAGTTACAAGCAAAAGGAGGACAAGCAGTCCACAAAAGACAATGCAAAAACAGAACTGCTAAAACATCCTTATTGATTACAAAAGGCCCTCCAGTCTCTAGACATCACAAATAATAGAATCCCTTTTAAAAGGTGGAGAAACAGATGCCCAAAAAAAACAACAAATAACATTCTAGCCCCTATTGACACTAGATCGTCAAACTTAGGTTCAAACTTGTCACTAACGAAGAAAACTCAATTGCTTCATCATCACTACAATAAGTGAAGTTCCTTAAGACCGGATTCTCTTGAGGCAGCGCAATAAATCGCTAAAAGCAGTTGAAATAGTACACGATCGAACAAACCGTTACAAACGAGGAAACAATCCCGCAAAAGAAAAATCACCGAACCAAACATCCCACGAATATTGAATAGTCTCACCATTACCCACTCTCGAGGATAAGAAGTGTGAAATGTTATGTTGTCTTAAACGCAACATAACATTCTCAGTGTACTTGACAGGGATCATCAAAACACCAAACCATCCAATGTAAAGACGGTTTTCAATGCTAGTTATCCAGAGAGGAATGATGTGAGACAAATTTCCCCGGATATCTACAATCACCTATATTAACCACAGGGGAATCCCTTCCTTTCACATAAGTCCTATACTTACTCTTATTAATGAAATGTTGTAACAAGTTACACTCAATGGGAAATCTCCTAAAATACTTGCCATATACAGCAATTTTCTTGCGACAATGTAAAAATGGCAATCTACTATTGTGTTTGCATGTGGCACCTATCTAAAAATCCTAAACATTGAAAATGCCATGTGGCAATTCTCAGCTCTCCAATCCTTATTTTTTAACCAACCTTCCTTTTAAACTAGATTTTGTTGCCAATATCTCCCCCTCAATTCATAACTGTAAATTTTTCTTATTTTGCAAATCTAGTGGATATAGCAATTAAATGGAGACCTCAGTTGCCTAATAGTGAAATCCATTCTTATTGCTAGCATGAAAAGTTATGCCATTTGCTACATGTCCTATTCGCACAACCACCTCTTCATCAGTAGTCAAGCCAGTAGGGTTTTAAATAAAGGTTGTTAGGAATCGTGTCGGCCATTATGTAACGGGATTTCGGACCTCCAATACCATTATTTACATATGTATCGGCCCAATACAGTCTGATATCGGCTGATGTACGGCCTTATAACTAATACGTTACATTTTCCGATACCGCGATTTAAAATCCTGCGAGCCACTATGCCCTCCAACACCCACATTCCTCTGTTTCGACATTTTCATGTAGGAAAGCAAACTCTTGCAATCTCCTCCCAATACCATGTCAGGTTATTACCCTATCTCGCTTCTTGCTCCTTTGTGTGCCAAAATAATAAATTCTTATATTGTTCTTTATCTATCTCTATATTGTAAACAACATATTATGTTCTCCTTTTCTAGAAACTTCTAAAATCCCATATGGCACCCTCTCCCACTCCCTTCTTCTCTCCCCTTCGTTCTCTTAAAAAAGAAAAGGTCGCCAAATAGAGATTAACTCATACAACAATCTAAAAATGGGAAGAAAAATAATTAAAGGTGAAGCAAAAACTCCCATACCCTTAGACACTATACATACAACCATCGGAAAGTTTTATCTACGGATATCTATGCACAAAAAAGATACACTCCGGTCTATAACATTAATGAATGTATGTATAGTTATGGGAAGTTAAATCTACATATATCTATGCGCAAAAAATACTCAGCTAATGGCTGGGATCAAATAATGTGACTAGAGGTTTACAGTGTGAGACAAGAGAGAGAGAGAGAGAGAGAGAGAGATGACCGTAGCCATCAAATCTGTCGTTGAGGATTTATTAATCAACTCATAAGCTTAGGTAAGATGAATTCATATTGTTTCTTATCTTTTACTACGCGGTGGAATGAAATTTGAGGCTTCACTTTGTATTACATAAATCAATTCTATACATTTTATTGATTACAAAACATTCATGCAATCACTACCCGTGCATCGCACAGGCAAGTTGCTTGTTCCAAGCATATGTATGCAAGCTTTGTGTTTTTTTTTTTGGAACGACCCAAGTTCATTTCACAACTTTTCTTAACACAAGTGCATGTCTTACCCTTTTTCTCGTTTTCTATTTGAGGTTTATATTGCTGCATAGTTACTGGAATGTTGTTGTGCGAACTACAACATAGTTATGAACCCTTAATCTTAAGCAAGGGAACCACTCCTTCTATTGAGGAACAGAATACAAAACTTTCAGGGACTCTTTTAATAGGAAGATGAATATGACTTGTCCCAAGTCAAATCAAACCCAATAGGAACAAAAAGGCTGTTCTTTTGGTGAATTTTTTTAGATTATGTACTTGCTTCCTTATCCATTATCCCCTCACTCTCAAGGAGACAATTATGGACTCACAATCACTTGATTTAGGGCTCCCTGAGCCGAATTGCAGAATTTAATTAGCAGCTTACCAGGAATTAAAATACTGAAGAAATTTAAAAAATTAGCTCATAAATAACCGTAATTAGTCTAACGTCGTGCAAGGATTTGCTTTGTTATACATGTGAGTGCACATCATAAAAGTGGAACGTGCACAAGAGAAGTATGATTGTTTTAAGTTTTTCATGTTAATATTTCAATTTAGGAGCAAAGGGAGAAAGAATTCCATGATCTCGAAAGCCTTATTCAATAAAAGATAAGAAAGAAAAAAGAAAGATCTCTGATTAATTTAATCCCTGTTCGAGCTAAATATGGTATTTTCGCCAACAATTGTACTCTATTCTGTTGCATTGGAGAGTGGAGCACCAATGTCTAGAGAGAGCTTTGAGCCGGATTGAAGGTGTGTGGGGCATGGCTTGGAGTTTTATATATGAGTGCAAGGAAGCACATCCAAGGTGTATTTAATCTGAGGTTGGGTCAAGACTTGAGCAGTCGACGCACCTTTGGCTTCGGTTTCCGTTTATAATACAGAATGAAAAAATAGATAAGGAAAGTATAAATACTTTGGGGTGAAACTGAAAATTCCTTCAATGTTTGATTTAGTTCCAAATCACATGAATATAGAATTTTGGCAAAAACTGATATTTTCTAATAAATATGCAGGGCGGATTACATTTTTCGTTTCTATTTTCATGGACATTGACAAAAGTGCAAATAATGGGCGGTCGTTAGGATAAAGTTATGTTTCGGGGTTCTGCATGTCATCTTCTTTATGTCGAGAATGATCTAATCTATCAACCTACGTTTCGTAGTTTGTGCAAGAAAATCATAGTTTTAGTAGAACTAGCAGAAGTGCAGTAAGCAACAAAACCTTCTTTCTCTCAAACAGTTAACTGAGAGCATCTGCAGCCATACTTTTCATTTTGAAGGATCGCAATATCAACTTCTATTCAGAAAGTGGACTTGAAGTTTTACTATTCACTCAACTCAAACCATAGTTCTCTATCTCCATCTTCATTTTCCAAATAACTCAACCATTTTAGTTCTAAACTCAATCATCTCCCACTTTCCCTCTAAAATTAAAACTCACACTTTTCGAGTATTACCAAATATATTCAACGTAAGTCTTATTTAAAGGTCTTGTTAATACCATTTTAATGGTACAAATTTGATAACTGTTGACTCTAACAATTGCAGGGTACAAGGCTCTCTCATGAGAATTGGAGATTGTATTTGCTCTAACAATTGCAGGGTACAAGGTTCTCTCATCACGAAACCAAGTTGGTATTCTAGATTTACTGTTAATGTGATGCAGGTCCAAGCTCGTTTTTGGTGGGAGAAGTGGTCTACACTCTGCACTTATTCTAGAACATTGGTTATAGGGTGCTGGCTCTTCTTCTATTAGAAGTTGCAAGGTTAGATGTTTGTTAGATTACGTAGTTGAAAGGTAATCTTCTTTGGAGGTGTTTGTTCTTACGCTACTTGTAAGAACCTTCTCATTAAGGAGTGTGCTTATAAGCTGCAAGTCACCAAGTTTGTTATGTCGTGGCTGCATGTTCGCCACTTCTCGTCGTCTGGTTATTTGGTAGTTCTCTACTGCTAGGTACTTCCCCACTAGGCAAGCTTTTTAGCTACTACAAAAGGGCTGTAATACTTGTGTTAAGGGAGTTTTTGATGAATGCAAACTTCAGATTTTAGTGTTATTTTGTAGCTTTATTGTACTGCTTTTTAGGGCTTGATTTGAGCCCCATAGCTTGTGGATTCCGAGGCTTAATTGCTGGATTTAGCAAGAACAGTCTTAAAATCGTATTTGTATATACTTTTGGCCTTGACCATTTTGTTCGGATCCACCTCCGATTGCACAACTTGGAACCTCCAACAAAGCTGCATAAACTGTTCACAGCCAAGCCAAGCCTCTATAAAGGTATAAGCATACGGTATACCATATTAAGTTCTTACCAACCCTAACCCAGACCTTTCAGAAAACCAAGTTCTGAAACTCTTCCGTCCAAGCGCTAGATTCTTTCTTCCACCATTTAGAGCCCTAGCGTAGAAAACTTTCTTGAATCTAAACCCAAGATGAAATCAACCATGATACATCTTTATGTGAAGTATCCTAGAATTAGCCTACACCAGAGTACTATATCCATGCATACACATACATATACAAATTTCTTCGGTCACATGTCATCATCATATTAATCCAATTAGCCATGCTGTTGAAAAAATACTGCCTCTAGCAAGAACATCAAGGACATGTGTAGCCAATAAATCCCAAATCCTAGAAATTTACGAGCAAAAGTAGAAAGCTACTGAAACATCCTGAATTCTTGATACTCTAAACTATGTTAATTGTCGGCACTATGACCACTGAAGAGCAATATTTTTAAAATATGCAAGAAAATAGAAGGTCTACAGAGGGTAAAATGGAGAAGTCGGTATGCATAAGCAAGCAAGTAATGTAAGCAAGCACAAGAATAAGAATGTGTGTCGATACTAACATGAGTATACACATGCATACAAACTCAACACACAGGCGTATGTGCTTAGAAATAATATTAGTTGCCAAGCTCTATAAACCATTATGTTAAAGCATTCAACTCAAAACCAATTGGCAATGGGTAGAGAGGCTGCCCACATATACTAGTTTTGGAGGAGATAATTAACCGATGTGGGACAAACTCCAACACTCTCCCGACTCACACGTTGAGAGGTATACAACGATCCATAACACTTGGATATAACAAACAACGGTGCACTTATGGCACAAATAAGGGGGAACAAATTCTCCAAAGCCCTAGCTCTGATACCATGTTAAAGCATCCAACTCAAGACCAATTGGCAATGAGTGGAGAGGCCGCTCTGGCTCATAAACTAGTTTTCGGAGGAGATAATACCGATGAGGGACAAACTCCAACGCATTTGTTATCTTTTAAGCAATCCCTGACAAAGCCAGATATTAACGGAGGGGACATCTAATAGAAAGAGAAATAAAATTACAAGGGCATGCAATAAGGTTATGACTTCAAGCAAATCTGACTTTAAAACAGGTAAGTAACCTTCAGGACATTCACAAGCTTGTTGAGCTGTTCTATAACTTGTTGCAGAACCTTCTCAGTTCCACAGACAACTATAGTAAAGAGAGCCTTGTCCTTGTTCAATCCAACAGCAAGAGACTCAATGTTGAAACCCCTTCTTGCAAAAACCCCTGCAATTCGATTTATTATACCACTTTCATCACCGACAAACACTGAGATTGTGTGACGTTTAACCCTGAAATAGGATGAAAGCGACATTACAACCAAATTACACATTACAGAGGGAAAAAAAAAAACAAGTATGTAGTAAGTACTTCGATTGAAAAAGACTAAGCAAGTCTACTTGGTAAACAAGTGAACCCACACAAACCCATTTCTACAGTCTCATTCAATTCCATCACTTAAGGCAAAAAGTGAAACCAAAATGAGATCGATAATTGATAAACTATCAAGTCAATTAGCAATGTACTTTTTTTTTTTTTGTTCCTGGTATAACGAAACAATAGTTTGCACGAAATGGGAGCAGGAACAGGGGCGGAAGCAGTAGCAAGGGCACATAGAAAAGTCTAAGATTTGCCAACGTCTAGTTTGTGATTGCCTCGTGTCACGTGCGCGCTGTCGTTACTATGTTTATAGATCTTGGCTACTACTTCATAATTGTTGATTAAGATTTCACCTCTGCTATAAATACAAGTTTCAAACATGTAATCCAGGCTCCCACGCCCATGATCTGGCTTTGAACATCATGTTCAATATCTATCTGGTCTAGCACCACTTGTTCTTCTTTTTGCTCAATCTACTTCAGTTTCTATTTCATCAAACGCCTAGTCTAGTGCTACCATTCCCATTTCTGTCACTTGTAATACATCAGAATACATTTGGATATACTTCCATTCTGTTCATCACTGCTAGACATACAACTTTGTCATTTTCACAGTGAGAAAGGTTTTTAGTTTCGGTTTGATGCAGTTCCACTTAGTTGTTACAACCCGGTCCTACTTTTCACTTCACTTTTTTCAACCGCAATTGGAAAATTTGAATGCTTCCCCCTAAGGTGGGGAGCACTCACTACGCTACATAGACTTCTTTACGTTAGGCCCGTAAGGAGAGAAGGCGGATAGCTAGCCTTAGTCTTCCTGTTGCTAGGCACAAGGGTCAGATTTTATGTATTACCTGTAGTGTTGCAAACTTCCTTTATCTATTCTAGTGGTATAAGGGCAAGTTAGCTTCAGATAGCTAGATGTAGCCACTGGACTTTCTGGATCCCTGAGTCATGTAGCCGAAGCTTCCTATACGCGACGAGGAGGGAACAAATAGAAAAGCATGTTTAAATAATTTTATTGGCAACAATAAACTACGGTTCCAATTAGAAACATCACAAGTCAAATATGAACAATAGAACCAAAGCTGAATATACGGGCACAAAAGAAATAATCACACGCAACATTATACAATACCGTGGGGTTAATGGTCCCCCATGATTAGTCGAGGTGCGCGTAAGCTGATCCGGACACCTGGTTATCAAAAAGAAAAACATTATACAATGCTGTAATCCCACCATAAAATGAATATATTTGAAAAGATATTCATAAGACCTTTAAAACAAGACCACTCATTAATATATTCTGGTAATATTTGAAAAACTAAAAGTTTAAATTTTGGGGGGGAAATTGAGTTTTGGAGAAACATGAATGAGATTTTAAAAAGTAGAGATAGAAATGAAGAATTGGGTTGGAGTTAGTGTGAATAGTTATATTCTTCATATTTATTTTTTCAATAAAAAATTATTTTGAGTCTTCAATTTGAAGACTTAGGTTGGAGATGCTCTTAGCCACCCCAATAATTTTAACTCTGCAATTAGACAGACAGATATGGCCATAGGATGATAGAATACTTTGGTTCCCTTTGGACTAAATTAATTTTTGGTAAGCACGGTAGGTAAGGTATTATTCAACTTTTTGTTACTTTTTTTTAATTTTCGTCTAATTTTTATATCACATTGTTCATCTCAAAAGTGTAAAAAAAAAAAATGCAAAATTATAGATCAAACTTGGAAAAAAAAATACGCTAAAGACAGACAATAAAATAGTCTCTCTTTTTTTTTTTAATTTTTTTCGCCTTCAGTGAACTCTTTTTTAACTTTGATCTATATTTTTTTACTTTTCTAAATCCTCCCTGGGAACAAACATTTTTTTTTTGAACGGCTTTGAGAACTAACATTGATCCAACAAATTTGAATTAGTAAAATCAAGAGAAAACACAGCTAAAAAGAAATCAGAGCCGACCCTGAATTAGCGATTGGGCCCGGCCCTTCTTGCTATACTGTAAAGGGTGCGGTACCAAAGTACATAGTAGGAGGGGGTCCTTAAATTTTTGAAATTTTTTTAAGGCCTAACATTTTTGAAATTTTTTTAGGAAAAATGACGGTCAATGACGTGTTTTGATAATTAATATCCGCCAAGGACATTTTCAGTATTAACAAATATTTTTAGCTTGTCCTGATATTAATTATCAAAACATGTCTTGAGCTGTCATTTCCCTTTTTTTTAAGGCCTAACGCGGCCGCCTCTTTCGCTTTGGGTTTTGGCCGGCTCTGAAAGAATCCGCCAAAAAAAAACAGCCCAAATCAACATTAAAAAGCTTCTGGGTTAAAGCAGAGGGGAGAGAGAGGCAGGAATTACTTAGAGTGAGAGAGGGGAGGATCAGCAACAGAGTCAGTGCCTGAGGAAAATGCTGCATTTTCATTTCCACCGGAGGTGACAGAGGCCAATGCTAGTCGTTTTTGTGGGTTTATCTTATTAGGTCTCATAAACCCAAACCCAAATGACGACAATGCACCTCCAAAATCTGAACTCTTTCGTCCCTTCAGTCCCATTCCCATTCCCAGTGACACTGACAGAGCTTCCGACATGTCTGCCTTGCAAATGCTTCAGAAAGAGATAGTGAGAGTGAGTGAGTGAGAGGTGGATGGATGGTCCCAAGTTGTACAAAAGCAACACAAGTAATGAGAGAGAGAGAATCCGTAGAAGTTGTTTGTTCCCTCTTTACTGACAAACGTTTTTTCTCGATGGATTTAGGAGAGAGGGGGGAGGACAAAGACGCATTTTGTTGAACCTACCCAAATGGACTCATGTTCTCTGTGATCCATGGGTTCTTGGCTGGCGGGATGTGGGAATCGTAACATCCTCACTTTGGATTTTGTTGGGATTAGAGAGAAGGACAATGCCGGGAAGAGAGAGAGAGAGAGAGAGAGAGAAACAATGAACCTACCACCATCGATTATCAAGCTGGCCACTGGCACTGGGGATGTTTGTATTCCGCTAAAAGTAAAACCGCTCTTAAACTCAAGACAAGACTTTGGCCCAGTTTGTTGCCATTTAATCCCTCCGTCCTTATTTAGGGTCCGTTTTTTTAGACTTTAATTTAAATTTAAAAATTTTGTCCTTATTTGAATTTTTTTCGTATTTGTTAGTTTTGCGCCAAATTTTTTTGGGTATTTGATTCGTCTCGACAAATCGAAAAAGTCAAACTTTGGCACTTTTACCCAAATATTTTGAGAAATAACCATTTTTTAGCGCAAAAATCTATTTTCAGATTTAAGTTAAGTCTAAGAGAACGGAGCCTTAAATGTACGCTACGATTTTGCGTATATTTTCAATGACGTATATCTCTTATTTGATAGAGCTCATCTTTTTTTATAAGACAGTAGCTTTTTAAATTTTAACTTTTTAAATTATTCACTTAAATAAATTATAAAGTGTTTGTTATAATTTTTTATAAGTTGTTAAAATGGTATAACATGCTTGCTTGAATAAGCTGTTAAATACTTCCTTTGTCCTAATTTACTTGTCTCAATTCTATTCTAACTGGATAAAAAAAAACTAGTTATATATTTAAATTGGTAATGAATTTTATATCCAATATGGATCTTGTTTGATTGATCTCAATTTGTTCTATAATACAATGTTTCCGAAACTCCCTAAAATATTATAAATTTCAAGATATAATCAATTGAAAAATGGTATGAACTCTCAAAAAGAACGATTAAATTAGGACGAAGGAAGTAGATTTTTATAAACAAATGAATGTTTAAATAAACCTTAAAACTTAAGTAAAAATAACTTATTCACTTTAGGATATTTTTTGTCCATTCATGTCATAATAGCTTAAAATAATGTGGGTTTTTGGATTAAAAAAGCTATAAAAGTCAAATAAGTGATTATTCATATATAATTGGTTACAAACACCATTCATGAGTTTTTTTTTTTTAAGCAAATAAACTAAAATAGTTGGATTATGAGTACAAGCAAACTGAATCTTTGTTTGGTTTGAATTTTGAAAGAAGTTTTTGGGATAATGAATATAGAGTGATAGATAGAGAAATAAGTAATAATTAGAAATAAACTTTTTGGGGATGATGAGTAGAGAGAAAAGGTTGGATCTCTGGACCCAAACCAAACACAATGCACTAAATAATCTCATGTTTAGACACAATGAGCACGACAAGGACACGTGATGCCCCCAACTCTTGTCTCCGTCCATTTGTCCAATTCTATGACAAAAGTACGTGGAGTCGATGCAAATGTGTGGAGGAGACAAGGTTTGGATCATAGTGTGTCCTTGCTACTGAGCACTGAATAATCTATTGTTTAGATACTGTGGGCAGTCATGCATTCAAAACAAAGGCGAGTTCATACACACAATGGCGTGCGGGCCCACTTTTTTTTTTAGGGTGTATTCCACCAACTAAAATAAGATCATGTTTCGCTCAACTTTTATCACTTTTTGTCCTTATTCAAATGTTTTTCGCGTTTATTAGCTTTGTACCAAACTTTTGTGAATTATTGATTTATCTTGACTAGACGAATCGGGAAAGTAAATTTTTTTTTAACTTTTACACTAACATTTTGGGAAATACCACTTTTTAGCAAAAAAAATAAAATTGACTTGACGAGACAAATCAAAAAACCAAAAATGTGAGGCGCAAAACTAACAAGTATGAAAAAATTCAAATAAGGACAAAATAAGAAAAAATCCTTAGTGGAATACCACCTTAATACTTATTTTTTGAATTAAAGGTAATATATTGTGAGAGAATGACATATCTCATAAAGTAAAAAATACTTAAAAAATAAGAATTTTAGCGGGACATGAGTGGCCCACACACTTTGGGGCTCCATTTTACACGTGGACCTCTTGGGTGTGTGTGGTCTCATTGTTTGTGTCACATCCACGATTTTCAATATAAATATTAAAGGTTTTCCTTAAATAAAAATTCTCACAATAATATAAATATTACCCGAAAGCCATTTTCTATTTCCCTTGTTCGCAATTCATTCTCAAACTCCAAAGCAATTCCGAGATTTACATCCTTGGCCCAACGGCCTAAAATCACTATATCACATTAAAAGAAAGTTAAGAGTTTACAGGAGTCCTTCTTTTAAATAATAATAATAAGATTACAATTTCTACATCCGGGGATAAAGTTTATAAGATATACAAAATTAACTCTTTGAAGTCACTTTCAAAATGATGATGACAGATGCACATCAAGCACTCCATGTCAATGTCCCTGCGATGTACTTGAAAAGATAGGTTGACCTAAACTAGTCCAGTAGAAAAATCTATACTCAAGTTATATGAAAATGCGAAGAAATATACACCAAGAATGAATGAGTATCGACAGATACGCCTCAAACACATATGACTATCAACAAACATTATGCCGGAGCCCAAGAATACTAGACATCTTATAAGTATTTGCATGCCGAACTAGAGTCCTTCACGTTCTTACGTTTGACTGAACAACCAATAACTATTCTCAACTGCTTCAATCGCATCTCGTATGGTATCACATTCTTTCTCATTTCATATTATTTTTCATCAAGCCCTTTTTCATAAAATTTCCCTTTAGATAGCCAAAAATATAATTTAGAGAAGACTCAAGATCATTACAGGTCAAGCTCCGTTTGTTCGAGCTTAAATACCAGAGTATTTCTTGTTAAAAGATCTTTTTTCCTTTCCTTTCTTTTAAATCAGGTATTTCCCATTGATAATCACTTAGGTCACCTCGGGTCTATTTCCCTCGAGCGTAGGGTCACCCCGAGTCTATTCCCTCTATAATAATCATTTGGGTCACCTCGGGTCTATTTCTCTCGAGCGTAGGGTCACCCCGAGTCTATTCCCTCAATATCAATCACTTGGGTCACCTTGGGTCTATTTCCCTCGAGCATAGGGTCACTCCGAGTCTATTCCCTCAATATCAATCACTTGGGTTACCTCTCACACCTTTCATAATCGTCATCATTTCATAATTAACTTTATCATCAATCTATCAGTTGTACCACAAAACTTCAACCAACCATTATATACCTCTACAAATACACATGTTCATGCCCTTTCGTTAATTTACATATCTGCATCCTACATAATGTACTAAGCCCATATATATACAACCCAACAATACTTTATCCATTTGCTTCTACGCTTGAACCTCATAGGAAGAGTGCCAAAAGAATTGAAAGATTCGACGAGTCGTGAGGACACAAGTTATTATATTATCTTAACGTCACTTGGACCACTAGACACACTCACATCCACCCCTTATATTTCCCACAATTTTTCTTATAGTTTACGGTACGCCCAAACGCTCTATAGTACGTTTTCTTCTTCTTACCAAACACCACGTCATGTCATAGCGTTTAACAAGTCAATATTGTTCATTGAGACATGTCACAATATCTACTCCGACCAACCAAATGTACAAATACTACACGAGTACCACGTTTACTTAATCCTACACTTTTCTTTCCTAACAAGAGAACTAAGGAGTGAGAGATGATCAACGAATCATTGGAGTACGAGCAACCAAGTTTTAGGATGGTTTAATGGTGTTTAAGAGGTGTTAGAAGTGATCGGGGGTCAAAATAATCGACGAGGGATCAACGATGTCGAAATTGTCCAGAAAAGGATTGACATCGATACCTGTACACCTGGTATCGATACCCACAAGGCTGGAACCAAAAAAGACGAATTGGTATCGATACCTGAAGGTTACGAGTGGCGATTTTGTGTAGAAATTCAGATGCTAGCTCAACAACAAAATTCAATGACCCACAACACGATTAAGGCATAAAATCAACTCATAAACATATAACAAGAGCAAGAAATCCCTACCTCAAGTCAAAGATCGAAACCCACGCGATTTGAGCAAGCCCTAACTCTCCAAATTTCGAAATCAACCAAATACTCCTCCTCCGAGCAAGACCCACGAAATGTATGCTCAATTCAAAGATAGAATGTAAATTGGAGATGGGTTTGTGTAGATTTCAAGTGATTTTGGTGGGTTTATGGTTGAGAGATTGAGAGAGAGCCGAAGGGAGAGAGTGAGAGGAGCAGAGAGAGAGCCGTGTGAGAGAATGAGAGAATTGGGGAAAGTTTTCCCGGGAAATAATGGAGTGAGATGGGAAAATAATCCCATGATCCCACACCTCACATACACACGTGCACCTCTCACGCAAATACCCTTATACTCTTCCATGAATACGCTACTCCGCAAATCCACACCGTCTGTCTCAACAAGCCGTACAATTACAAAGGAGAAATACGGGCCTAAAAATACGGGTCTCTACAGTTTGTGTGAGCCCCTCACTTTGGAGTGATTATTCAGTGCATCTAGAACACTGTCACACAATGTTACAATGCGCTTCTCAATCCATATAAATTTAAGTAGAAGTCGGATACTTTGAGGTAGAGTCGACACACCAATGTGTCGTAGTCGTAGAGAAAGAGTCATAGAGCTTCACCTGAGTACGTGTGAGTTTGTAGATGGTTGAAACTTTTCACTTGACTCGATAAACAAATTTATGGGCACAAACAGAGGTAGGAATTGGTTATTGTGCTTCTCATATTGTTAAAAAGCGGTAACAAACGAACATATCTGGTTGCCATGGAAAAGATCTATCTACTGAATTAGAGGGGAAATCAGGACTTTTTGTAGGTTTTCAATTTCAAAAGCATATTCCAAAATAATAAAGAACAGGAGAAAAAAGAAGAAGAGAGAGAATAGCAATACATAAAAACGAGGTTGAAGGTGTCGTCGTCAGCAGAAATGAGGTCGAACGTTGCCACTCGCCAGCAGTCGTGGATGTGTCCTGTAAGGACCCGTAATTTCAGAAATTATTAAAAGGTTTATTCGATATTATAAATGAGGAAAATGTGAAATTTATTGAGTTTATTTGAATTGGGGTTAATGTACTAGGATTATTATTTGAGGGAGTATAAGTGTGATTTATGTGTGTGCTAGTATATAAGTGTGGGTGTGTGTGTAGGAGAACAAAACTCCCATTTCACTCTCTTTCCATCTCCCGATCTCTCTCTCTCGGCACACTCTCTCTCTCCTTCTTCAACACTCAAACTCCAACCCTCACTCAAAACCCATGGTAAACAACCTTCAATCCTTCATCCATTCGCGTTGTTGAGTTTGAATTTCGTGGGTTTCGCTCGGAGGAGGAGGATTCGGTTGATTTTGAAGATTTCGGAGTCTAGGGCTTGATCAATCGTTTGGGTCTCGATCGAATCACTTGAGGTAGGGAATTCTTACTCTCTCTACATGTTTATGGGTTAGTTATTGTACCAAAATCGTGCTTCATTTGGTTGGAATCGACGTTTTGCCCAATTCTGAGTTTTCTGCAAATCGCCAC